>JAOXFI010000035.1:0-35892 GCA_029232285.1 Agmasoma carcini (nom. nud.) | reverse complement strand
AAGTCAAGACAGTAAGAGCTCAATTAAGTACTAAGACGAGCGATCACTTGGGAACATTGTGTGCTGTATTTTTTATTTTGAACTGATCAATAATATTTATTTTTTGTTATAATTTAATAACTTTTTTTTGTATACGAATTATTTAACTAATCTATATAACTTCATTAACTAATGTGTAGCTACCTTGGTTGAAAACCCCATATTTATAAGTTAAATATTTGTCTTTGTAAAAAGATTTTAATTAATGATAATATTTTATTTAATGATAACATTTTATATAATAACCGGGTTGATTAGAATAGAATTGCTGTTCTGTATATAAACTAAGAATATAAAACGATTTTTTATTTCTAAATTCATAAATCATCTTGCCGAGCTAGAAAATATTTTTAAATATATATAAGGTTGGCAAAAACAGAGAAATTATTATAACTCACCAAAGCAAAATATATTTGTATTGAATATATATTAATATTAGAAAAAATAATTATATTTACTTATACAATATTCATTTTATAAAAACCTTAATATATATGTTAATCACATTTGATTTCATTAAAAGCTAATAATACCATTTAAGGTAAGACTATCACTAAATTGCATCAAAAAATATGTTATCAGAAGATTTAATGTTTAAATAGTACAACGCATTATTCAAAATTGAAAATCTATGTTGTTATACATAAGTCTCTTCTTCGAAAGATTTTTTGATTTATAATAATAATACGTGAGTAGTGTATTATGAGATAATGAACCATCATTTACAAAGGAAAACGGTATTGTTGCTGGAGAGTGTGTGTGGATTATAATTATAATATCTTGTGCCAATAATTAAACACGGATGCAGTAAAATTATGGTGTGTTGTTTTTCATATGCTGGGGTTGATAATTTAGTTTTAATAGATGATAAAATTGATAAAAATAACCATTTTGATATTTAAGTTAATAGTTTGTGATATTTTAGTTAATAATTTATGATATTTTATTTAATAATTCATATTTTTCAACAAGATAATGATCAAAACATATTTTAAAGCATACTCAGGAATTATTTACGTCAATAAAAGTATAAACTCTTTAAAATATATTCTTTAATATAATTGTGCATCTTTGTTTTTCTGTAGAGCTAAAATTATTATGTTTTTAAAAAAATAAAAATGCTTGTATAATTATATAGATAATTTTTACTTAAATCATTAGTTAGTTATTTAAATATGACCTGTTCAGGTAGAATCATAATGAGTTTTACTGATTTTATCAACCCTGTATACACGTTCAATTGATGGGTATATGTGGAAAGATGATATACTACAGGACCTTTCTAACTAAATACATATTTTTACTATCGAAAAAAAACAAATTCAATAAAGGGTCTATTTTAATATTCATAAGATCAATATTTGCCTCTTTAACTACTTCAGTTCATGTCTTAACAAGCTTTTATATAAATTTTATACTATAGACTATGTTTATAAATATATATTTTTATTTATCAACACTATAACTC
Organism: Agmasoma carcini (nom. nud.); assembly: GCA_029232285.1. Taxonomy (NCBI): domain Eukaryota; kingdom Fungi; phylum Microsporidia; family Thelohaniidae; genus Agmasoma; species Agmasoma carcini (nom. nud.). The sequence goes on along the minus strand of JAOXFI010000035.1, from coordinate 34,385 downwards.
CCAACTTTATGTGATATTCAACCTCAGCATATTAACTAATTCTTTCAATTTTTATAATTTTATTACATTTGAGAAAAACCGAAAATGATTGATTTTAGTGAAATATTAAAATAATTTAATAAATATTGTTAATGTTTAACTTATTTTAATTTTTTGTATTATATATATTTTACGAATTTTGTATATTTGATGGAAAAAGACCATTTCCTTCTATTTTATAAATTATTGCATTTATGAGTATTTATTAGTCTTTAGACATTTAAAATCTTATTTTGAGACATAAAGAGGATAAAATACCAATAATAGACATTTCTAAAAACACTCTCTACCTCGGTCATCAGTGCAAAATATTTAAAAAAAAAGGTTCTAGAAGGCATAAGACTATTGAGGTGAGTGATATTAATAAAAAATAACATTGCATAATATAAATATTCATACAATATTGCTTTTTGACTAAGATACGCAAAGAAATTCGTCTAAGGTGAATATTTCAAATACAAAACAATGAGTGCAAGTTTGAGTTAAATGAAAGTGATGGGCATAAAGAAGAGTGTATCAATAAAACTACATAATTCGGGTGGGTTAGTTTTATGTATTGAGGTTGTATGTCAGGTAAAGAATTAGGAAATTCGGTGCTAGTAAATGAAAAGATGATTTTATGTGCTTATATTGATTTTATGTGGTCATATTGATTTTTTAGCATAAAATTTACATTTTTTAGCACAAATATTGTCATTAGATCAGTTTACCTTTTAACAAGAGAACGCATCTTGCAACACTTATAGGTTGACAAGGTCATATTTTAATGAAAATAATATTACTGTCATGAATTGGCCAGCTCAGTTATCTAAAAAAAACGAGTCTATTTGAGGCTATATGAAAAAAAATTTTATTAAAAAAGGGCTTAAATCATTAAATGATTTTAATAATGAAATATTAGAATTATGGTCTAATATACCCAATAACATGTTAAAAATTGATTCCACACTAAGAAATAGATGTATAGCAGTTATTAAAGCCAATGGTGGTAAAATAAATTATTAATTAAGAAAAATTAAAATAAGTTAATAATCGTAACAATATTTATATTTATACTTATATTTTTCATTAAAAATCAATCGTTTTAAGGGTGTTCGTTTTTTCCCTCCAGTCTATAATTCTTTACTACCACTCTCAATGAATTATAGTCAACACTCATTCCTTTACATTGTTATATTTCAATAATCTTTTCTGTTTAATATATTTTAATTTCCACCTTAAACGAATTTCTTAATAGCCTAACCAAAAAACCCATCTTAAGAATCTTTTTCCTGGTAAAAATATCTTGCGCTTGAGGTACAACCATTCTTTACATCAAGCATTTTTAAAAATTTAGAATACCAATACAATTATTCATTAATATATAATGATATAATAATACTTATTTTTATTAAAATCATATTTTCGTTAATCAAAAAAACATATTTGTTTTCTGGTAGTGTATAAATGATATTGACCGAATCCAAATTTATATATTGATGAAACCAGAACTTAATGTGATGAAGAATGGAAATAATATCTAATTAGACTACATCGGGCTTTAGGGAAGACAATAGGTAACCATTCTTTATTGGCAGAGAAAGCCACTTCATAATCAAGAAAATATAAGCTGGCTGATGTGCGTAAAGCACTAAATCCAGCTGCAAACGCCTCCTATGATAGGTGTCTATATTTTTATTGACTTTTTTGTTGATGTATTTCATTTCTTAAAGTTTCTACATCTTGGTTAACTTTTTTCTTTCTTGTAGTACAATATTAATTACTTTTGATCTTTTTATAGGAAACGTATAAAGGCGAATAAATTTCAATCACTATTACTCTGTATTTTATGGGGTTTCATCTTTCTTGATAATTATATTGGTTCAATAATTTTACTATTATATAAAACTGTATTAATACAACCCTTGACTATGTTTGTTCTTTGTATTCAAATTTTTCTTTAAAATTTTTTTTTTAAAAATTTCCATGCCATCAATAACAATAAGCAGAAAAATACTTAATAAAAGCTTAGGAAAGAACTTTGATGATAAGAAATGGGAACAGGTTCTGTTTGATTTTGGTATTGAATTAGATGACATAGTAGGAGACGAATATAAATTAGATATAGCAGCTAATAGATATGATTTATTATCCTTAGAAGGATTAGTGATTTCTTTAGATTCATATTTGAATAATACCAAATTTACTGATATTAACTTAAGGAAGGGCTCTATTAAGGTTATAAAATCAAAAACCTCATATAGGAACTGTATCGCCTGTGGAGTCATTAGAAACATAAATTTAACAAAAGAAAAACTTGATTCATTTATTCAATTTCAGGACAAGTTACATTTAACTATAGGACGAAATAGATCACTTGTGGCTGTTGGTACCCATGACTTAGATAAAGTTGAAGGTCAAATCACATACTCTGAAGTACCAAGAAAAAATATTGATTTCATCCCATTAAATAGAGAGAAAGAAGTAAATGGTTCTGATCTTGAGAAGTTTTACGAAAATGATGTTTTTATTTCCAAATACTTTAAACTCTGCAAAGAAGATTTTGTGGTGTTCAGAAATGATAATAAAGTCATGTCTGTTCCTCCTATTATTAATTCTGAAAGGACTAAGATCACATTAGATACTAAAAATATATTTATTGATGTCACAGGTGATAATATCAACAAAGTAAATACTGTTTTGAAAACTATAATGTATTTATTCAAAGGTGAATATTGTGAATCTGTAGAAATAATTGAAGATGGCGTATCTACGTTATCACCCATTATGAATAATCTTGAATGGAAATTTACACTTGATGAAATAAACGAAGGTTTGGGTCTTAAATTAGAAAGAAAAGAGATTGATTATCACTTAAATAGAATGTTATACTCAGTGTCTGATGATCTTACTGTATATGTACCTGATATAAGATCAGATGTTATGGCAAAGTGTGATATATTAGAAGACATAGCTATTTCCTATGGGTTTAATAATATTAGAATGAGATTGCCAACTATTTTCAATTTAGGTCATGAAAATACCTTAAATAAATTCTCTAGAAAATTTAGAGAAGATATGGCACTAGCAGGCTATAATGAAGCACTGACATTATCTCTAATAAGTTCTTCAGATAACATAATTGATCAACATAAGCAGGCAAGGCTGGAAAATTACAAATCTAGTGAGTGTGAAGTTGTCAGAACGTCTTTACTTCCAGGACTGATGAAATCAATTGCAAATAATTTGTCTGCTGTTCTTCCTTTGAAATTATTTGAAATTTCTGATGTTGTTCATCTTAAGAATTCTATTGAGGAGGGTGTTATTGCAGATGATATATGCAATTATGTGTTTAATGAAGAAGAATCTGAGAATAAAAGATATTTTACTGCTGTATATGCGGGTCAAAAGGCTTCTCTTGAAGAACTCCAGGGTCCCTTATCTTATGTAATGATGAAAGCAAATCTTGAGTTTTATTATGAAGCCACAAGTGATAAATTTTATCTTGATAATCAGTGCGCTAATGTATTTGTTGAAGGAGAGTGTGTTGGTAGAATGGGTGTTGTCCATCCTGATGTATGTAAGCATTTCAAAGTGCCTTATGCTTGTTCTGGTTTTGAGGTTGATCTTCAAACTGTTTTTAAGATGTTCTGTTTAAAAAATAAAATTTAATCTTAATTTTTCAATATAAATAAATTAGAAAAAAATAATCTAATGAAGTTTTATAGATATATCAATACATCACATTTAAGTATTTTATTTATAAAAATCGATAAATGCACTCCATCAAAGACTACTGCTGTAATCCAGTAAAAATAAATCTTATTTTAAAGTATCTTGTAAGATAAAACAATTTTTTAGACAATCAACTTAGTCATGTTATAAATTAAAAAATACAATAAATAAGTCTTTTAATAGCTATAGAAGTATTCATACAAGTGCTAGATTGTATTAAGTATCATTTCTGATACTAAACACTAATAAAATGTATATCATAGATAGGACAACCATAAACAAATTATCATTATCATACCACCCACCAGTTGAAGTATACTACATTGGTAGTGTTATTTATTTTATAAAAATATGCGAACGAGCAACATCAGGCAATATTAATTAACGGTTATCTGCAAGGAGTCCAGACCTCCACGTGGTGAAGAGTGATAAAATTGGACTATAACAAGTCAAGGTTTAAAGCAGGACCTTAGTAATACGGATAAGCTTTTTAACATTGTAAAATTGTTTTATGGTCGATAGACGACACCTCTTCTTCATTGCCAGGGAAGTGTCATTTCTCGAAGATATAAATTGGGTTTGTGCGTAGAACACTAAACCACCTACAATATAGTATGCTGTCTTAAATGTTATTGTTACCATATATAAAAGCAAGAAAATCAAATTTTTGAATCAAGGTTGTTTTTCTATTACCTTTTATTAAAGGACGATAAGTATATGGTCATTACTTCTCCCCGCTTTATATTCCTTTTACATTCCTTTTTAATTTAGAAGTTTTTACTTGCTGGTTCGGTTTTTCTCCTTTTTTAAGATTATTGATACCACTTTGTGCCGTTCGTACTTTTGTCCAAAGCATATTGGATAAATAAATCTATTTTTATTATATAACGACCCAACCGTTGTCTGTTAATTATTTATTTATAAATTTTTTTTAAAAAAAAATTATGAAGAAAAAGATTGGACTGTTAACTGGTTATTTAGGCACAGAATTTAAAGGATTGCAGTTCAACAAGGAATTGCATACAATAGAGAAGGTTATTATTGACGTATTACTTCAAAATAATTGCATTAAGAAGGAGAATTCTGAGGAAGCAACTAAAATTGGAATGAAATCAGCCTCAAGGACTGATAAAGGCGTACACGCAGCATTTAATCTGACAACTGCTAAGATTATCGTCCCCATTACAGATGAATTGATTTCAAACCTTAAAAAGGACCTTTTAGTCCACAATATATTTCTCTATTCTATTGTTAAACACCCAAAGTCATTCTTTCCTCATACAAGAGCTCGAAGCAGAATATATAAATATCATATACCTACATTTGTTCTTGAAGAAAGTGATTTGCAATCTGACAAAGAGTCTTTAACTGAAAAGGATGGTGATAGCGAGAAATTTAAGAGAGAATATACATTTGATAATCATAAATTTAGATTATCTGATCAACAGTATGATAAGTTCAAAGCCAATGTTATGAACTTTGTCGGTACTAAATTATTTCATAACTTTACTTTAAAATCAAATACACAATCTAAAAGTAGAAATATCATTAGTATTGATATTAATAAGTTTATTGATAATGATATTGAATATTTAGAGATTATTATACATGGTCAAAGTTTTTTGTTACATCAAATTAGAAAAATGATGTCATATGCTGTAATGTGTACAAGATATAATAATATTGATTTCAATTCTGCTTTTGATAAGCAATCCGACTACAATATACCAAAATCACCATCTGAGTATTTATTCTTATATGATATTAAGTTTGATGATTATAACAAGCACTATGGTGAGGAATATGGATATCTTGCTACTGATGGAAAAGATCAATTTTGTAAGGATTTTATTTATAAAGAAATACTGAAAGAGGATAACATTGATGAATGGTTGAAGTTTTTAGATATAGTGAGTTATCATGCTGATGGTTTTACATATATTAAATAAATATTTTGATAAATTTGGTCATCATTGCTTAAGGCATTCATTTTTTGTAAAATATGAATGTATTTGTGCTATTGGGTTGCTTATTGAATATTTTATAATATTTTATGAGTTTTTGTATTGAATTGTAACCCCAAACCTTTTATTAACATTAATATCAACAACACGGTATATTCATATTGAGTATTAATGTATAATCATTTATACACGTTTAAATATTTGTGATTTTTATGGTTATTGGATCCGATATTTGTCTATATCACTTCTATTAATGTTATAATTGCGTTTTTGCTATATTTCGTTAGCCTTTGATCATAGATTTGATGTAATAAAATAAACATGGTTAATTTTAACTTTTAACAAAATAAAAATGATACATGAATCTTATATATTATTTGTTTTTGTTTGTATGTAAATTTAAAAAATATTTTAATTCTTAAATTTTTGACTTAATTTGGATATACCAGGAGAGATTCAAAATAAATACTCAAACATCACATTATATTACTTACTATATGGATAAAATACAATTTTTATTAAAATTACCCCTTGTAGCATTTTTATAAATATATCTTTGTATATACATAATTATATCATCAATAAAGCGTTTTTTTATTAACTATAGATACTAATTTATAAAAAACAACATCTTTTAGTATATTTTGCTTGAAATTTATTTTTTTCATTTTTTTATAAAAATTTTCATACACTAAAAAAATACAAACATTTTTAGAATTTATTCAAAAAGTAAGCTCTTTTGACCCTCAACAAACTCACTTATCTTCTTATACTGTCCTACTAGCTCTGATATGTTGTTTTCCATCCTTTTTAGCTCTTTTTCCATACGTTCAATTGAAATACAAATTTCTTCAAAATTACCCATCTATGGGATTCTCTTACATTCTAAAAAATTGTAGAGCAAGCGAGTGGAGAGAATTTTACGTACAATACGAGCTTCTAGAAAAAGTAATTGGGCATGATGACTTCTTTTTAATGATGGAGGATCAATTAAGAAAAGTTAACGACTTTTACAATTATTTGGAAAAACAAGCACTGTCAGACAAAGAAAAATTATTTAACTATCTAATAGGAGATCACAATAGAAACACACAAAAAACAGCAAAAGGAAGTGTAAAGAGAGACGCTGATGGCACGACCGACATCACAGCATTATTTCCAAGCCCACCTCAACAAATCTCATTACTGGGAAGAATATTTCAATTACCAAATGCTATAAACATCAGGAAGAAGGAAAAGGAGGTGTCTGAATTTCTTCATAGTCTGATTAAAATCAACGGATTTAAAGACTTAAACATACGCGCATTTAAGAAATTGGCCGAATTACATGCTGAAAACTGTCCTTATGATTCTAACATGAATGAATTCTTTTTTAAGCTTGAAAATTCATCAATCTACACATCAACAATTATTGATGATGTTCAGACTAAGACAAAAAAAATATATAAGAAGGTTTTTGCTAAGACAGACGCACAGGTCTTGTCCTTATTCAAGAGAATACAGAGCGGTGTCCAATCGAGTGACTTTTTATATATTTTTAGCTTCTTTTTCATAGGAGTGTGCACATCATACTCATATTCTAACATGATTGACTATATCTCTTATTTCTCTTGTTTTCTGATAATGTGCGGATTTGTATTATTTGGGTTGTGTTGTAAGTTATTTAAGATTATGAATATCAATTATAAATTTATTTTTAATTTCAATCAAGGTTCAACAATGAACAATCAACGATATATGATGGTGGTATCGTGTTTTATGTTGGCCAATCTTGTTTTAACACTTACATTACCAAAACTTTACGTAAATTTTATCCCTTTAATAAACGTTATAGTATTTTGTATCCCATTTGATACACTTTTTAATGCTTCTAGAATATATTTCTTGAGTGTGATTTGTCGTGTGCTGTTAATTCCTTGGTCTAAAGTTTCGTTCAGACATTTCTTCTTTGTTGATGTAGCGCAAAGTTTTAAGTATCCTTTTGAGATTTTATTAAGGTTTTCTGGAATTGAAAATGAATATTGCATTTTCTGTGTTTTATCATCTTTCCATATAATTAGAATAGTACAGTGCTTAACTAGATTTGTTGGGAACCCCAAATCAAAGATACAAGTCCTTAACTCTTTAAAATATGTATTGGGCTTCATTTCCTCGTATATAGCTTTTGTTAGTGATCAAGGTCTTTTAAATGTTAATCACGGAATAATGTTTTTCTTAGGCTTAGCTACTACTATAGCATCCTTTACTTGGGATTTAACTGTTGATTGGGCTTTGACGCGAAAGAAGTTTCTTTTTTACAAATATGTTTATGGTATGGCCATAGTTTATAATTTATTTGCTAGGTTTCTTTGGGTTTATGAAATTAAAGACCATAAATTTGAAAAATCAATAATAGAAATATTAAGAAGATTTGTCTGGTCTGTAATTCGGGTTGAGGTGGAGCATCTAAATAATTGTAGTAAGCTTAAATTACTTACTGATATGGATCTAGCTGCTGGTGAATTGTTCTATAAAAGAGAAGTAGATCAGATTTATCTTCAGACAGAAACAGAAACTGAAACAGAGAATGAAAATGATACTATGATTGGTGATCGAATGAATATTGACTCATCGAGCTTATTTGATACAGGTGCAGATGATGAAATAACTGAAGACCTTCTTAGTTCAACCGACTTAGATGAGAATGATGGGGATGGAATCAAAAATAATAATTTAAGTGAGACTGATGAAGAAGGAGAGGAGAGTTCATATGAGTCAAATGCTGATAGAAATGATAGCATGGAATGTAAAAATACTATAAAAAGGGATGAAATAACACATAGTAGTTATGAATCAGAAGATGAGCACTTAGATAATACTTATAAAGACGAAGATGAATAAAAAAATTAAAAACTATAAATTTTATTATGAAAACCCATATAAATAAATTACTAAAGAATATAAGGCTTATGTTCGTTTCAAGGGACACGAGGGATTTTCAAAAGTCTCTTAAATCGGACATGAGCCGAATGTAAACTATTTTGAAATCCTTTAAGATAGAAGAGCATCATTAATAATAATATTATTATATAGTAAGTAAAATACATTTATTTTTGGTTCAATTTTAATAAAAATATGTCTGATTATTGTTTCATTCGACAACCACTGTCATATGAGAATATAAGTGATCAGAAATTTTTGAAAATGTGCAGAAAAGAATAAAAAATATTTATTCATGTTCTTACTTCAACATATTAAGTAGAATATAAAGTTTTAAAATAAAATATTCAATATTTAGTTAAAAAGATAAAAATAGAAAGATTTTTTTATTCTTTTGACACCTTTAAATTTGAAATATCAGGCTGTGCATCTGGTTTCATTGTTGGGAAAAGTATAACATCCCTAATATTAGCAGCATCCGTCAAGAACATGACCAATCGATCAATACCAATTCCTAAACCACCAGTAGGAGGCAAACCATATTCTAAAGCAACACAGAAGTCTTCATCAACAGGCATTGCTTCTTCATCACCAGCTTTAGAATCATCTGCCTGCATAAGGAATCTTTCCCTCTGAACATCAGGTATATTCAATTCAGTATAAGCATTGACCAACTCCTTACCAGCGACAAATAGCTCAAATCTTTCTGTCAATCCTGGCCTATTACGATCATCTTTGGCAAGTGGAGACATACAAATAGGGAAACCAGTGATAAAAGTAGGAGAAACACAATGTGGTTCTATAAACTCACCAATAAATGCATCAAGAACTCTGTTAAGAGTTATTGGCTCTTTGATTTCAATGTTAAGCTCCTTTGCTTTCTGTAATAACAAATCCAAGTTTTCAGGATTGTTAATAGCCTCACCATCAAGATTAAGATTTAAATTTTTATTGATCTCGTCAAGAACATCAAATCTTTTGAAAGGTCTTGAAAAGTTCAAAGGTGCTTCGAAATCTTTTGTGCCTCTCTTTTTTGGCTTATAAACAAAACTTTCAGAGCCTTTTATCTCTTTAACAAGTCCGTTTAATAATTCTTCAATGATGTTCATTAAGTCGTTATAATCATGATAAGCAAGATAAGCCTCAAGTGAAGTAAATTCTGGGTTATGAGTTAAATCTATACCTTCATTTCTAAAAACTTTACCAATTTCGAATACACCATTAAAGCCACCGATAACTAACATTTTTAGGGATATTTCGGTAGCAACTCTTAAAAAGAGGTCCATTTTGAGTTCATTGTGATGGGTGATGAAAGGTTTAGCAGTAGCACCGCCTGAGATCAGGTTCATCATTTGTGTTTCGGTCTCTATGCAATCTCTGCTAACGAAGAAGTCCCTTAAGTAATGAACTATTTTTGATCTTAGCTTGAATCTTTCCTTAGAGTCCTTGTTGACCAAAAGATCAAGGTATCTTTTACGATAGATGATTTCAGGGTCTGTTAAGCTATTTTTAGCTGAAGAAGGTATGACTCTGTAGCAAGGACTTAGTAGTACTATTTCACTAACATAAACGGAAGGTTCACCTCTTTGTGACTTGCCGAGTGAGCCTTTAAATCCTACGATATCACCTCTTCTGAGGTATTCTGTTAGTTTTTTGAGTGATTCAGTTGGTGCTAGATCAGCCTTGTATATAAGTTGGAAAGGGATGTCATTGCTTTCCAAAGTGTAGAACTTAAGTTTTGAGCTAGAATCACGTAATGAAATGATTCTACCTGCTGATTGTACTATTTTATCTGTTATGTCACCAGAAGGAATGTCTTTAGCTGACTCAACTAAGTTAGAGAAAGAATCCTTTACTTCATACTTGTGTGGGTGTGTTGCAAAGCCCTGTGCTTCAAATTCCTTTAACATTTCTCTTCTTTGAACGTAGAATTCTTCTTCATTCAAATTTGCTGAGATCTTTTTTGACATAGTTTGAGGTTTGATAAATTTTTTTTTATTTATAGAAAGAAAATACAATAAAGATTTAATAATTCGTCTGTGATATTTCTCCTTTTATTATTAATTAGATATATAGCTCATTTATGTGTTATTTTCTATAATTTAGCAATAAATCATGATATTTTAATTTGAATTAATATAATAAACAATTATTAATAATATTTGCTTGTTATAAATAAAATATCATTTTTTAAACAAATATTTTATTAATGAATATAATATAAGATTTAATATTGTTATAATTAATTTTTTTTAACATGGTGATGTTTTATTGTTAAGAATAAACAAAATAACATAAGCTGATTATATTTGGCTTACTATTTATTCATTCATAATACATTTATTAATATTTAACATATTTGATTAATTGTATTTTATTTTGTTATATTATACAAATTTTGTAAATTTTTTTATATATTGATTATGTATGATTATTTTTGGTTAACTATGTATAAAATGTAAAATATTGAAAATTATGGCATTTGATGATCAAATTCTAGTAATAATACAATTGTTATTATCTATTTTGTATTTATTAGGATTATCTTGATTGTTACGATATTGAATAATTATTTCCTTTAGATATTATCAATTATGCTGTTATAGCTTAATAAATTATTCAAGATCATGTAAAAAGGGCTAAGTAAATCATATTGTTTATACATTAATAGAAAATCAGATAACCCTAAACTATTAATATAAATTTTAAATACAAAATGTTACTATATTTTAAGATATAAGTTTTTCTTATTATTTTGATAAAAAAATTAATGTGACCCTCTCAATCAGGATATAGCAGATTCTGATATGAACGGTTAATATAAATATTCCCCTTTTTCATGTCAAGACTAATTATAAATTTGATTTTTATAGAAATATTAATTTTTTTCAAATATAACCAAATATATTCAATTGGATTCAAATCAGGTGACTGAGCTGACTAATCCATACTATTAATATCATTTTAGTTAAAATAATATTGTCATAGTGAAGGATAAGTTGCCCTAAAGATATATATCTTCAGAATTTGTGCCAGAATAACAATTATACTGTTATAATTTTATTAATAATAATAAAATTATTTATTTAATATGTTTACTCAGGTAAAAATATGAAAACATAATATAGTATCGATCAGAAACCCACTGTTTTTTAAGCTTATTCTACAAAAAAATCTATAAATAAATAAAACGTGAAAGAGCCAAACGGCAAGAGGTGATGACCAGATATTTATTCTGGTTTGGTAAAAGACGGTGTAAAAACTTAATTTTCATACTTTTTATAGGTGACGACAATAAGATTTTAAAGACACCATATCATAGGATGCGGTTGTAGCTGGGTTTGATGCTATTACACACAATAACCAAATTTATATTCAAGAAGTAGCACTTTTCTGTCTATCGAATATAAACTATTTGTCAATATGAACAAAGTTATTGTTGTCGCCACTAAAACCAAACTGTTTATTTAACTTGCGTCCCTGGTCATCGTCCATCCTGCCAAGGTTAAGAACATTTAAATACTCCAAATATATCTTGAGATATTGTTCTATTTTAATTGAGATATCTTACTGAATATAATTAATGTTGATCAGCTAGAATTATTTCTTATACAATAAATCATTAGTTTATACTTGCTGATCACAACAGTTATCTTCAACAATCCTAACCTGTCACAGTCCAATTATCAATCGTTTTCAACGTTATCACTTTGTATCACGTAAAGATCTGGACTCGTAGTAATGCTATAATATAAATCTATCATTTAATAACACCAAATTTCTTGACTACTCTCATACATCCACCCTAATATATTAAACAACCAAGACCACACTTTATAATTACATTGATACACTTCTTTTCATATTTTGTTTTAAAAAATTAACCCTTTCTATTGTTTACTTTAAGCTTAAAATGAAAAATTCAGTATAATATTACACCATTCATTAAAGGTTTTTTTGTTATCAACCCAAATATCAATATTCTTATTATTTAGCTTAGAATTTTTGGATCATCAGTAAAATTTCTCTTCAGAAGATAATAAATAAATTCTCCTCTTTTTCAAAAAAAATATTTTTAATTTTTATAATACCGTGTAACTTATTATTTTTAAGAAATATTGAGCCATTGTTAAATATTAACGAAAATTAATTATATTTATACAAGATTTGGGTGTATTATAGAGGAACTATGCATGTCCAATCTGTCGTGTTCCGTGTATTATATCAAATTATACAAGAAAAGTATATAAGAAGACTTTTAGATGTTTTTATAAACCTTGCACTAATTTTAAAAAAATATTTCTCAATTCGTAAAAATAGTTTTTTGATGACTTTAATACATCATTAGATATATATTAAAAATAATTGTTTTTTGGTTAAATGATACAACAGTTATCAAAGTTGTCAATTTGACTGGGTTTTCAAATAAAACGATAATTAAAATTTATAAATAATTTAATTTCAGGGTGTGGATTATTTTGATGCACATACGATGATGTTGGGAGGAACGAGCGTTGTTTGTCAGGTTGATGAAAATCAATTCAAACACAAAAAAATTCAAAGGATGGGTATTAGAATAATGATCTATATGGGTTAGGTGTCGCTAATACCTTCCATAGTATACATAAAACATATTGATGATAGAAGTGCGCTGAGTTTATTACCTATTATCAGACTTGTCTGTAGAGAGGGTACAGTGATATATTCTGATGAATAGTAAACATATTCTAGAATATACTCTCGGCGTGGTTTGATTTATCGCACAATTAATCATAGTGCTAACTTTGTTGATCCTTTAACCTCCACTCATACTCAGAATTTTGAGTCATATTGGAGAAAGATCAAGACATGTATAAAAGCAAGGTTTCACAAACTAATAGAATAGAAGTTTTCTAGTGGAAATGATGGCAAAAGACAGTATCATTAGAGGTGTTTTTGAAAAATGATTTAAATTAAAATAATATTTTTGTTCAGGGGGGAAATTTTGCCCCTGATCTACGTATTTTAATAAGTCAATAATCTGTAAAAAATCATTTCCATAATGCTGCCTTTAAACATCATTCCAGTCAAAACGCATCTAAATTGGTGGATAACAACCCTCTGCGCTCTTTGATTAATGTCTTAACCTTTGTCCATCAATATTTTTAGTATGAGCGGGTGTGATAGGATATACAAAATTGATACTATGATTAAAAGTATCATGCGAAACCCCATAATATTTGATTTAATTGAACGCCATTCGTCAGAATGAATGATAGTACCTTCATTACATACTCTTTAGATTATAGACGATAAAGACAGTTCACTTCTGTCTTGAACATATTCCAAATACACTTTAGAAGATGTATCTACCATACCAAAGATCTAAGCATCAGTTATTAGGGCATCTTTACCTATTTTTCCTTTTATGCTTGAATTAACTCTCGTCAATTTGACACTACGTTTCTGCATCCTGATCGTATTAGATTTTTATCAAAATGATCTAAACATTTAAAATCAAGCTTTTTATATATCTTATTGATAATTTTATATTATAAATCATCGAAATCCCGATATTTAAATTCCCAAAAAAATATTTCTACAAATTGTAAATGTTTTTATATCCATAATATATATTGTTTAGGCATCTGAATGTTTTGTCATTAACATTTCTTGTATATTTCAAACATTACAAGAGATGTGATAAATTGGTAAGTGAAAAACGTTATATAGCAGACCCAATTCTTGTAAAATAAAGATGCAACTATCAGTGTCATACAGATATGATTCGATCTTTTTATTAATAAAATTTTAAATACCAAGATTAAAAAATTTTACCGATGATCTATTTAAGTTTAGGAGAGATGTCAAAGATCCTCTTAGAATTTTATCAATACGAATTATATTGTTTTATTATCGTTTTGAGTTGAGCATTTGATAAAATTATTTTATTGTGAAAAATATCCCTGGCCCTATAATAGACTTTTACCGATTTACTTATAGATTATTTTATTTCAAAGTTATTAAACGTGATTTATACTCTCTTAAAAAACACATTATATTATACATCCACCAAATTATTGTGTGGTATTTGTTGTAACAAATATATTCAAACCGTTTATTCAACTTGGATGCTTGATCACCGTCCATGGTATCAAGGGTAAAACTCTTAAATTTTTGATATTAAATTCCAAGTATTTCATAATATCTTGATCAATTAAATATTTATATCAATCCTTTGTCCTAATAATAACTACATAATTATTTATTACACTTATGCTGATTAAGAAATGATTGATTAATATCTCAAGACTTTATAATATATTTGATATAAAAATGGTATAACCCTTGATAGGATGAATCGAGTAAAGTTAAGAATTTGGATTTAGTTGTGACAGCATCTTTCTTTTAAATAACTTATGACATATTGTTGTATCAGAATAACATATATATAATATATCTTCATTATCTCAAGAGTATTTAAGTAATTGTGAGACCTCACCCATGCCAGAACATAGATTTAATATAGATTTTTTCAACACATATAAATATATCACAATAATTTTATAAAAATGATTATAACAGTAAAATATATGAATAATCTTAAACCAGTGATAAACAATGTTGACCCATAAATAAAATGTTAGTTAATTATGATTTGATATTAAAAGGTTAATATTTTTTAGATAATTAAATGCCGATTTTTATATTTTGTTTGAATCTATTTTTTCATATTTCTTGATCCATCACCTGCAGATATTGAGATAATCTAATTACAGTCTTATATATATCAAATCTCTTAAATATCTCAACCCAACACCAATAGTATACAATTAATACATTATAATCTCGAGATCACATATTTAAGAATGATACAAGCTTTGAGACAAATACAACATCAAAATTTGATAAAGTATTAAAAAATAACTTTAATTTCAACAAATATCATAAATAAATAATGTGATATTTACTAACCACTAACACCCATTTAAAAGAATTAAATATGTTGTATTTATATTCTTTATAGTCAGTTTTTAATAAAATAAATATGATTAAGTTTATTATTTCTTATATGATATATCATAATATTTCAATTATAACAATTTAAAACTATAATATATAACATAAACCACTTTATTAGCTTTAATATATCAAAATATATAATTTATACAAATTCATTGATCAATAAAGTTTTATATATAAATAAAAGAAAATTGATATTTCTAATTATAAAAAGTTAATGCTTCTAATTATAAAAAATCAATATTTCTAATTATAAAAAGTTAATGCTTCTAATTATAAAATTAATTTTTATTTTTTTCCCATGCTTTTTCAAATTTTGGTAGATGGTTCAGATGTGTATTCAATTGGCTATGTATTAGATAGAATGGGAAATAACAGATATAGAGTGGCCTGTAAACCTAATAATGTCATTGTAAGTACACGTAAGTGTTTGAGAAGGAATGAATGGATAAGATTTCATGGTAAAATGGATGGTGAAGAAATTATTTGTGATTTCGTAGAGGTTTTAAGCAAAGTTAACATAAAACTGATACAACGGTTTTTAGAGTCTGATGATTATTTTGAGAAATATTGAAATATTTTTTATATATAAAAGCAATAATATTATATGTGATCATTAAGGGTAACCCTCTTCTGTGTTAAAAATGATTATCTTTACATCTTATCTTGTAATATATAAAAGCAATGATATTGTGTGTGATCATTAAGGGTAACCCTCTTCTGTGTTAATAATGATTATCTTTACAAGCTTATCTTGTAATATATAAAAGCAATATACAAATATTTATCAATTATTATTAAATTTTAATATTTTTTATTTAATTTTCTAATAAATAACATTTTGAACAATTTTCTATTTCAATTAGCAAATGTTTTTGAAAAATTCCAGTTTTTACATTCTCAAATTTACTTTTTAGAAGATCACAAATTTCATAAAAATATTTTCTTGCTACATCACATGACTCTGCCTTATGAAATGTTGGTCTATTCTTTTTAAGATTTCCAAATAAAGTAAATTGTGATAAAACTAAAATTTCATTGAACTTAATGTTAGTTAATTGATCTATCAACCAATCTTTAGAGTCTTGAGACTCACCAAGTGCTATTCCTACATATATAACTATTCCTTTATCAATAGAAGAAACAAATATATTATCTTCAAAATTAAAAACACTTGCTTTAGAAACTTCCTGTACTACAACTTTCATAAGGATTGTTTTTTTTTAAAATTTTCAAAATAAAAAAATAATGGTCCCACCGAGAATCGAACTCAGATTACAGGAATCAGAATCCTATGTGCTAACCATTACACTATGGAACCTAATTTTAATATATTATTATAGTTTTGTATAATTTATAAATATATTAGAAATAGAATTATTATTTATTTACTATATTAGAAATGTAACTGGTCCATCGTTAGTAAATGAAGGATTTGAAATATTATAAATATTTTTGTATAATTTTTTAAAACTTTCTTGAATATCTCCAACTATGATGACATCATAATTTTTATCAACAACAGAAGCCTTCCAGTTGTCCCAAAGCTTTATTTTAAGTATTTTATCACTTAATGGGCCATTACAGAATATTATTAGGCCATTTTGACTTATTTTATCATTTATAGTTGCGTTTATGTATCTTTGAATTATCATAAGGATAAAAATTATGAATTTAAAATATGTTGATTAATCATATATTGAATATAAAATATATGTTATTAGCTTTAAAATATATTAACTAAAAATTATCTATAGAATAACTAAAAATTATCTATAGAATAACTAAAAATTATATATAGAATAACTAACTAATATATAAATAATTTAAAGATTTATGCATTCAATTTTTTATTTGTTAAGTTCAAAATATTTTTGTTTCATTTCATTGAACGTGCTCTCAAATGTACCTCTGTTGAAACCTACGCTTTTAGAAATAACTGCACCATTATTTGACTTATCAACAAGAATTAATGTAGGTAGTGATGAGACTGAGTAAGTTCGTGCAATTTTAAGACCCTCCTCTGCTCCTACATCAACCTCTACTAGGTTTACATCTTTTGCAATGCCTGTACTAGCCATAAGTTCACTCATTTGCTTGCATGGTGGGCAACTTACATTGTAGAATTTATAGATTACAGCGTTATCTTTGCTTTCCTTTCTTAACACCATAGGGTTAAATTTTTTACTAAAAACTTTCTAATAATAATAAAAATATAAAAACCTTAAACAAAGTAGGATAAATTGGAACACTCTCCGCTTATTTTAACAAAGAATCTTAATATCAATAGATCTATAAAGCTGAACAGGCAAAGTTAAAAGTTATTAAATCAAACAATAACGACCATACACTTATCTTGTTTTGGTAAATGGAAGTATAAAAATTTGATTGCTATGCCTTCATGATGTTGAAATTACAACAACATATTATAGGATGTGTTATAGTTGGGCTTAGTGCTATTACGAGAGATCTTGAAGTATATATCTATTGGCTGCTAACTAGTTAATCATAATGAGCAAGATTATTCGTATTTTAATGGTCATACTCTGCCCCTTGATCTGTTATGGTCCAATTGGCCATTGTTTCCAACGTTATCACTTTGCAGTACCTTTTTAATCGACACATCTTAAAAATATTGAAAAAAGGCTTCTTTACACTTGAAATCAATAATAACAGCATTTTAAGCTTAAATTTAATTTTAAATTATTAAAATTTTTTTTTAAAAAATAATTCATACACTAAAATTGAATTATTGTAATATTCTCGTCTGAAGTTCACTGTTTTTAAAAGAAACATTTTTTGTTTCGTCCTATAATACCACCCCATACAAAATTGGACATTTTATAATATTTAACTAACGTAAATCTAAATATTTTTATAAAATTGAAATAATTATTTTGTATATTTATTATAGAATTTGTCTATCCAATTACAAACTTTTCACATCAATCGGTAAACAAATATATATATTAATTTAATATTAGTTAGTTAGTCTCTATTTGTATACTAAATTATGAATTTGTAAGTAGGTATGAAATATTTACAATTAGATGAAAAACCCTATAATAAATATACAAAATAATTATTTTAATTTTACAAAGAGCTTTGATCAACTGAAACTAAACTTATATTGTATTTAAAAAAATAACTTTAAATGGATTATTTTACCTTTGAAATACAATCATTATATTTTAATAACAGCTTTCATTAATAGATTATTAGCATTGTTTGATATTAATCAAAATATTTTGTCTTAAGTGTTATTGTTGTGATAGATTTACATATTGTTAATCTTAAAAACAGGTTTTATTTTATTATCGAAGTATAATCATACTTACGCTGATATATAAATCAACCTTAATTTTTTAATATATGTTTATTCATTTATAGAAGAAAATGACAATATTTTAAAGATATTTGTGTTGAAAATAAACAAACCACAACACCATCAAATACACTCTAACAATTTATTAGTGGGGTAGTATTCTCATGGCTGGTGATTATACATTCATAACAATCAATTAAAGTCTACAATATAGGTTTGTAAATCATAGTCGAGGTTTATTTTCTTCACACGGTACATACACAAATAATATAGAACGGTTTTGGGAGTATTTAATATCATTTATGAGAAAATTGATGTATGGATAGATAAATATGTTTCAATAGGGGAATAAGAGACATTTTATTGATTTTTTTTAAATTTTATATACAGTACCTCAAAAAGTTTGTTTGAAAGTCTTAAAATATTAAAATTTCATTTTTGGATTATATCAGTGCTATTTCTTGATATGATGTATGATATAACCTTTTTAATTCTGCCACTCATAAAATCTACCAGTGTTCTACAATATAATCTAGATGCCAGATTATATTCAACTATGTTGATTTTTTAGATTTGCTTCATTTAAAAAAACAATATTTCTTAATTTTTGCTTTAAATAAACCTACAGATGCTCGTTTGAGTTCAGATACGGCTCCTATTAAATCTGGTCTAACATATTATTGTCTTAATAGGATTTAAAATTTAAAATTGGATTTTTCGTACCTCTCATTTAAATCATTCTAGTATAATATAAAATATTTTAAATTTAATGTAAAACACCAAATTTTTAACTTTATTTCTGCTCATGCAACCTAGACCAATATTTATTTTGACCAAATTTAACAGTTTCGTTTATAGGCATAGTCTTTTTTCTTTTACCCTACCCTTTGCATCTTAGAGCAATTATAGATTTTAAAGAAATTTTTTTCGAAAAAGTAATACAACTATAGTAGCATTCGTCTTCAAATAATCACTGTTTAGTAATTCTTAGTCTACCACTCATTTGCAAATTTGATAACTTTGGTTTAGGGAAACGCCATTGATGTATTTTTCTTTATGAAAGGCTCATTCTCTGGCGCTTGATTCATATTCAATCATATTAAATTAAATAAATATTATTGATATCAACTGTTCTATTCCAGTTGTCACATTTTTTTCATTTTCTTCATTATTATGTTTTCTAACCCATTTTTGTAGGAGAGATATCTTTAATATGGTTTTACGTTTATTTTATTAATTGAAATGCCTTAGAAAACAACCAGAAATTTAATCTTTGTCGAATTCAGAAATATATTTTTTAATTGTGGTTATTATTTATATTTTAATCAGGTGAGAAATTTATGGTTTTTTATATGCCTAGTTTTATTGGTCTTTGGTAATAAAATAATTCATACCGAATTAATAATTAATAATTTAAATTATAGTATTGGGTTTCGCAAACTATTTGGCAGTTGTTTCAATCAAATTTCTAATAATTTCCATATCAACAACTTTTTTTCAATATATGCAATTATTATGCCAACATTGCAATCAGGTTTCAAATATATTTTTTATTTAATTAAATAAATTCTTAAACTCATTTACTGAAAAATGTTTTCTAGTCTTCTCGACTTGATGATATATCTTGGAATTTTCTAAAACACTTATCACAATTGTAAGCACTTATCTCCCATAAACCAGATTCAACTATGTTTTTTTGCCTTTCCTTTAATATCAAAAATTTTACATTTAAAGAAGCAACTCTCAATTGGATTCAAGAAGAGGGATATGGTGGAAGATATTCTATCTTTAAACTTAGACAGTTAATAGTTTCAGACGAGCTCTCGTAATGGTGTATACGAGCATTATCTATTATAAAACTGGACCAAAAATGCATGTTCAACGCAAGCGGCTTCAATGCCAATAAGACAAATCTAAAAGTCCATCCCTGTTAAAATCTTATCATGAACTCTATAGTATATCATACCATAGAGTTCATAGCAGCAATTACAGAAATATTTCATGTTCTTGCTAAAGCTGTTGTTCTAATTAAAGACCATCTTTTTTTGTCTGAATAATACGACAAAACAACCTCGTCCAAAAACACCAGCTGATCAGGGTTATGAGTTATTCTATATACACGAATCGTTTGTCCATAAAATGAACGTTCTCTAATTTTGATTTCTGTCTTCCGAGGGGCAGTGATTATTATCGTCTGTTTCATAGTGTAATGAAACTCTCTCAAGAACCTATCCACAGTGCTACGAGATACTTGAAAGTTAAATTAACTTCTATCCTTCTGCAAAGTTTCTTTAGTGAAATAACACGATTTTGATCAACCCAATTCTCACTTGTTCCTTTTGATCAGAATCAAACTTAGGCTTATGGTCACCACCCTGTTGTTTGAAGGTTATTTGGTTTGTTTTTTGATAATTATTACCATTTTTATAACAAACCAATAATTTAATTCACAGGATTTCTGAAATATTTTTGTTTGATTATTTCTGTCTGATTTTAACCAATATCCTTTCTCTTTGTTCATTTGGCATACGAACATAGTTTCTCTTAACCATATGGTTTAAAATAATTATTTTTTTATTGGAAACGTGTTTGCAACGATTAGAATTTTGATTCAAATATTGAAAAAGTTGTAATTAAAAATATTGAAAACTTGATTGAAACAATTGGAATGTATATCGTGAAACTTTGTATATAATTGTTTTTGATTTAATATTTTTAAGGTTTCAAAACAACTTTTAAGGGTATATGGGTTATTTTTGGAGTATTGTAATAGGATAGAATATGTATAAAAAGATACTTTTAAGAAAATGTTTAGGTTATAAAATATTGATATATCAGTTATGAAGAAAGTATGATAATGCTGTCATGGCTCACATCTTCGATGAGTCCAGACCTCCACGTGGTGCGGAGTTGTAACAATTAGTATTGGGCTATAAAATGTCAGAGGCTAAAGCACCACCATGGGGAATAAAGATAACCTCATATACTCTGGGAAACTGGCTCGCGGTCGATAGATAGACACCTCTTTTCCATTGGCATGGAAATACCACTTTGGGATCTCGAAGATATAAGCTAATTCATGTGTGTAATACCACTAAACCCAGTTATAATGCATCCTATAGTATGATTTCTATAAAATTTTACTATCACAATCTAAGATAGCATCGACAATCAAAAAATTATAATGCCTTTTACCGAAGCACGAATAGTATATAGTCATTATCCCTAATTTTTGTCTTTTTACATTAAATTTTATTATTTTGTTTTTTTGTTTGATTTGGGTGTTTTTACCTGATGGTTCGGTCTTTCTCGTATGTAAGTTTATTGATAATTAAGATTCTTTGTAAAAATGTGAATATTAGCGGAGAAGGTTTGCAATCGATACAACTATGTTTCATATTTTTGCTTGAACAAGCATATTGTATAAATAACCTTTTATTATTTCATGTCATGACCCACACGTAAGGGTGGTACTAAGAGTCTATCGATGTAAATAAACTTTGTTTAAAAGGTTTTATTATTCCTGCCTTATGGCGTAGAGTACTTTTGTTTCCTGATGTGACTGTTAATGATGGGTAATTTCTGTAAAAAGTTTTTATAGTCTAGTAAATACTTTAGTATTATGTCATTATGATTAACTAGATAATGAGCTGCGTGTCATTAAGCCGCTTTATGATAATAATCCAAATCTAATCATTCTCCTGATGTAAATTTAAAACATACCACCTTTAATTTATTATTTCAATAAATATTTTAAAAACTTATTTCAATCATCAAATTTTTATTTAAGACCATAACAAAACGTCAATCCAATTTTGCTTCTTAGAATCATAAAACTTATTATTTATCATTCTATTAGCTGATATGACCAAATCACCAACTCTATTGACAAAAGATTGCCTACCCTCTGACGCTACTTCACTTTTAAGTGCATTTGAACCAGTTAAAAAGTTTGATAACGCATTACCATTGTTTTTCCACATGGTCTTTATCACTTTAAAGTCATATTTTGAAAAATAATCAAATATTAAAAATTGACAAAGATTCGTCCTATCCAAACAATCTAAACAATTGACCCTAAATATGCTATTCTTATCTATATTAGATAATTTTTCATGTAATATTTCTTTCAGAAGGTCAAAATCTTTAATATATGAGTTTAAATCAAACTTTATATAATCTATTTCGCTTTCAGCTGTAATATCTTCATACATACAGCTTAGCTTATTTTCATATCTCCTTGAACCAAGCAAATCTACGATTACTATTTTGCCATAATCATCATCAAGTTTATTAAAGTGTTTGTTTAGTGCTTTTATATTATCATCGAATGTTTCTTCAAAAATAATCTTTTGTGGTTTGATAGGATCGTCTTGTGACCAATATAAAGGTACAGAGCCTCGTAATATTTTAAAACTTTCAATATTTTTGTTAGTTTTAGTGATAAAATTTGTTTCTACAAAGAAACTTACGTTTCCTCTATCATTAACACCCCTACAAAGCATTCTTGGACCTATTTTCTTTGTAGATATAAGTGATTGAATCATAAGTTCAAATGTGACCTTTTCTTTGTACAATTGTAGTTCTACATACCCACAAACCAGGTTAGGAATGTCTAGATTCATATCAAAGCTATCAATAAATCTTTGCTTAAGTCCATGATTCCATATGAAATGATCTTCTACATTATCTCTTGTATAATAATAGCTATGATTCTCTATTAGATTCTTCAATCCCGATATATCATCTGATCCTTTTAGATAAACATAATTTATAGTTTTAATTTGTGACATTGAGTCAGATATAGGCACTCTCTCTTCTACAAACATTAATATATCTGATCTTTTATACTTAAGTAGTCCTAATATACATTCTACCTTAAATGAGTATAAAGAATCACCATCAACTATTCCTTCATGGTTAAGATCTATAATATCTGCATCTTTTTGGTATGATAGTCTTTTTGACTTCTCATAGAAAAACAGTTGAGACATGATTCAAATTTTTTTTATTTTCAAAAACAACAAATGAAACGTATAAAACTAAATAAAATGATAACAAGTAAATGAAGGAAAAGGTATACTTGGTGGTAAGTTTTTTGCTATTTAGCTATAAAATACCATTATTTCAGTCAGATTTGTGTGTCAAAGACTGTGTAAAGCTTACTAAGATACCAAAGGTTACTGAAATACAGTATTTTAGTGATGATGGATATTTAAGAATAGATAATTTAGCTATAGATGAAATTAATGGATTAAATTTGACGAAAGGGGTTAAAGAGTATAGGACAGTTGGTGAAGAACTTGATATTGATGATAATGCTAAATTTTTAAGGTTTTTGACTGATAATAAGACTATTATACGTGATAAGCAACATAGGATAGCTGTTAATAATTCTTTTAGTATATCTAAGTTTAATTATTTGATATTATTGATATCTAATTTTATATCAGTTAGAGGACCTAAGATATTGTTTAGATACAGTGAATACACGCCTGTTGGTATGATATTACAAATATTTCTTCATTTTCCTTTATTTATGTCTATAGTATTGATAGTTATGATTATTGTGTCTTTAGATGAGAATAGGGCAGCTATAGCAAAGTTACCTGAAGAGATATATAAAGCTAATGATAAGCATACTGATTGTATTATATGCCTAGATAAGTTTATAGATGGAGAGTGTGTACGAATATTACGATGTGATCATTGTTATCATAAGAATTGTATTGATAATTGGTTAAAAAATACATTGAACTGTCCTGTTTGTAGAGAACCAATTATTGAGAGAGTTTATCCCAACGGTCACATCTATGAAGGAGCTTTACAAATATAAATAAATTAATTAAAAAATATTATTTGATTTTTTATAATATAGGGTTTATTCATCTAATTGTAAATATTTCATACCTACTTACAAATTTCTAATTTATTATTTGGTATAAAAGTATGCAAATAGATACGAAATAATGAAAATATGTATTTAACGGTTGATATGAAAGTTTGTAATTAGATGGAGAGCCCCTATATTTAAAAACTAATATATATAACTAACTAACTAATTAATTTTTTTTATTTCTTATAAAGTTGATCAACAATATGAATAATATTATTAAGAACATTCTCTGGTAAATGTAAGTTATTAAGGTCTGATGGTAATCTTTTAAATACATTTCCATTCTTTATAGCATCAGCATAACCACCTACAAAGTTTTCACCAATGAATATTGAAGGGAAAGAAAGATGTTGAAATTTTGCATCAGATTGACCATCAATTTCTCTAAAGGTTTGCCCATTTACTTCGAGTAAGAATCTTGCAGCTTGTGAGAACTTGCAATGCTTTAAAGTTATAAGTATTATATCACCTTCATGATAGTTAGTATTTTTGTTAATTTTTTCATAATTTTTGGTATTGTTTGATGAATTAGAATTGTCTGTTAGTTCAATAATAGAAGAAAATATTAAATTTAGAAATAAGAGCATGTTTATTTATGAAATATTTATTTTATAAGTTGAAACTAAAGTTTTAAGATATTTTGTATGTTTTTAAATAAAATATTTTAGTATTCTTTAAGTATTTAATACAAAATCTTTTACAGTTGATACTAAAGTTTTAAGATGTTATTAAATAAAATATGAAACGTAACTATAAAAATGAATAATATAACATAAACATGTTTTTAAATATATTAAATGTTATTACTAAAGTGTTAGATACAACCCAATTTGATAATATGGAATTAGAAGGTGTCGTATCAATAAAGACCAAACAAATGGAGGGTTCTTTAGAGAATGAGACTGACTTTGGTATGAATCAACCCCCAAAAATCGTTATTATAACAAGAGACTCTTGTCCTTTTAGCAGAGGGATGAGAAAGTTTTTAAATATTTTAGATTTGAAATATAAAGACATAGAAGAAGATAGGAATTATGAAGAGAATAAAGAATTAATTGATACTTATAAAGACAATACAAGACCAGTAGTTCTTATTGATGGCCAATATATGGGTGGATTAGAAGATGCCTTACAAAATCCTTATTTTATAAAGATTGGAGAGGGTAAAGATATATCATCAATTTTTGAATAAAAATTAATAATTTTAATAATTTTGTAATTCTTATAATTCTTAATATTTTATACTATAATATTTATATTATAATTCTTATAATTTTATAATTTTATACTTAATATGTAATAAAATCAATCTCATATATTTATTTACCCTTTTTTATCAATATTTAACTAATTATCAGATTTATCAGACCTATCATCTCTATAATCACCTCTCTTTATATTAAATGCTGTTCTTATTATCATTACCATCCATATCATATGCATTATCACTAATAAATTTAAAAATACCATCACTATCGTAATTTCTACATTTATTCTCTTCATAAGATACAAGCACGCCGGTCTAACCAAAAATATTGGATAAAAAATTAATCTTGATATAAAAAAAACTATTGCAAAAAATATAAAAAAATTATTGGCTATACTTTTTTTATGAATATATATATTACATTTAGCATATTCAAGAAAAGGATCAGATATATCATGTATAAATATCACAGGTCCTCCAAAAAAGGTCAAATTATTATTTCTAGATAAAATAAGCAACCCTAATGTCACTATATGATGCATTATCATCATAAAAAAGTCTTTTTTCTTTGGTTCAGAAAATATTGAATACAATTCTAGAAAATAAAAGCTTATTTCAATATCATAAAGAAATGAAAATATTTTAAAGAAGGAAACCTTATTTGGATCAGAATTAACTATATTATTGGTTATTATTGTATAACTTAGGCCTATTATAGATGTTGTGGTGTAAATATATGTCTTATATAGTGATAAATTATATTTAGTGCTCATATTCTCATCATTCATAACATAATACTTGATAAATGCTAAGGCTATGAAGTATAGTGTAATTATAAGGGCAGGACTAGGCATGTGATTGTGATAAATGATAAATTAAATGGTTTCAAATGAAAATTTGTAACAAAATATGTAACAAACTTAGTTAATAAATCATAATTTTATAAGATAACAGTATAATAGTATATTAAGATTAGTTAGTCAGTCAGTCAGTTAGCATATATTAAGATGGTAGTATATGTTAATATTAGTAACTTATTTGAAACAACGTTAATATATAAATATAACACTAATATATAACACTAATACATAAATATATCACTAATATATATCACTAATAACTATAACAGTAATATATAACTTAAATATTTTTAATTAAAAAAAATACCACCGCCTTTTTTATTTATATAATTTTAATTTAACTACTCTTGCCATCCCAAATATGCTTAGGCCTTAATGGCAAGGCTGTACTCATAAACTCTTTGGATACACGAAAGCTTTTAAAGCCAAACACAAAGAATCCATCAAAAAAACCAAGCTTGTCAGGATCAGGATCAACATCATAACAATCTTCCAATGATACGTCAAACACTGTGTCATAAATTTCACCATTTTTGTCTCTAAGAAATTTAGAAATAAAATTCAAATTATTTTTGGCTGGAATAAAATCAGGGTTGAATTTCAAAGACCTTTTAAAAGAACTGGCAGCATCTGATAACCTTCCAGTTAGTATATAATAAATACCATAAGTATTATAGAAGTATTCGCATTCTTCACAACCCTTTAACCCTAAATTAAGATGCTTATCAATTATTTCAGGTTTCTCGCCTCTATTTAAAGCACATCTACCAATAAGATAATTGATATATGGATCATCAATACATCTTTGTGATATAATTTCATTTAATTTATCATAATCTCCGTGTATGTAGTAAAAGTAGGCATAAAGCCTCATCGATAATATGGTGGAATTGGACATGTTATAATCTTTTAAGGCTTGCCTAGCTGTAACGTAGTCCTTTCTTAGTATATGAATGTGTATTATGTTGATTTGAAATATGGGGTAGATATGTTGTCCTAGTTTAGACAAGCCAAGTCTGCTAAAATATTCAATAGCGGATCTGTAAAAGCCCTTTTGTTTTTTAATGACGGCAATTAAGTATAGAGTAGCGATGTCGATTTTAGAGGCAGTTGAAAATTTCAATAGGTCGTGTAATTGACTATAGGCCAAATCAACAAATCCTGCGTAGTAATTCCAGGTTGATATGCCCCACAAAGCCCAACATAAGGTGCTATCTGATTTTTTTATATATTCGTTAAAATTTAGATATGCGGTTTCGCAATTGCCCAAGCATAGAGAGATGCATCCGTCTATGATGTTGATGTATTTGCTGGTGGGGTCGATTTCTGAAATTTTAGATGAGCAGTTTTTAATTCCATCGATGTCCTGTTTGGAGAAGCATCTTTTGGCTCGTTCTATAATGTGAGAAATCTCCTTATCAGAGTCGTCCTTTATTATTTTGAGTTTGGGATAGGGTCCTAACATGGGTAATATTTGAAAATTTTTATGATAATTGTAGTAAAAATCAAAATATTTAAAAATTGAAAAAAAATTGAAAAAAATTGAAAAAGATTGAAAAAGATTGAAAAGATAAAATTGAAAAGAAAAGATTGAAAAGAAAAGATTGAAAAAAGAAAATATTTAAAAATTGAAAAAATATTTGAAAAAGATTGAAAAGAAAAGATTGAAAAAAGATTGAAAAAAGAAAATATTTAAAAATTGAGAAAAATTGAGAATATTTAAAATTTTGAAAATATTTAAAAAATTTTAAAATAGCAAATTTTTTATCTCTAAAAAGAAATATTTCAATATAATTGTATTAAAATTTATTTTAAAGATGTTTGATATATTGACAGTATGTTAAAATTGTAATAGATTTATAAGAGTTTGATTTAGCTGTTTTTAATAATTCAAATTATTTGACATTTTGATGATTATTGAAATTAATAACTTAAATATGATAGATTTGGATATATATATAAATATTTGACATGTTGATTGGTTAATATATCAAAATAATTTAATAATATATAAATGATGAATAAAGGATATATAACAGGACATATAACAGGGCATATAAAGGATATATAAAGGATATATAAATATATATAACAGGACATATAAATAATATTATATAATAATATACAAATATAAGATATTTACTAATAATATGATATAATTATAAATATTTTTTATTTTTACATATCAATTTCACCTTTAAATTTATCTTTAAATTTATCAATCTCAAACTTTAACAATTCATCATCAATTTTTATATTTTTGATCAATTCAAAAAATCTGTTTTTCATTTCTATTTTTTTATCAAAACATATAAAATCACACAATATTTGTAAACACACAACAATATAAGCTCTTATAATGTTACCTTCATCTTTAAAACTAACAAAAAGGTCTTCAATCAATGTCCAATCTCTAAGAATCATAAATCTAACACATTTAAACTTTAAATACATAAAATCATAAAATTTTAAAGAAACCAAAAACTTAAATATTTTTCTAGAAATATTTTTGAAGGTACGTGCAGATGTATTTTCTAAAATAATATTAAAGTGATCCAAACCATACAACACACCTCCTTCATCATTAGAAATTAAAGAATTAAGGAATTGCTGTAAATAATGCAACTTTACTGTTGATTTATTGCGTATCCACTCAATTCTCTCGATTTTCTCATCTTTATCAAAATTGATATTATTTTTATTAAAAAAAGCACTTGCTATTTTTTTAGCCCCTTCTAATTGTGATCCCCCGTTTATGAAGTGGTTTGATAGACAATTGATCAGTTTTATTTCGTTTTCTTGACTAAATTTGATGTTTTTAACCATTTCTAATATTTTATTAGTCTCTTCTTCACTATAGCTTTGATTTTCATAGTATTTTTCAAGGGTCTTCCAGACTTGATTTTCCATTTCAGATTGTCTAGATGGCTCTAGATTAACAATTTTCTTATCTAAGACTTGATTTTCCATTATATCCAACTTAGATGGCTCTAGATTTTCCATTATATCCAACTTAGATGACTCTAGATTAATTATTTTCTTATCTAAGACTTGATTTTCTAACATGGCATACAAAATTTTTAAAAATATTTATTAAGATTGCACAGTTTCTTTATATCCACATTTAGTACATTCGTAGAACACGGTTTGTCCTTCATCTGCTGATCTAAGCTGAGCTGTATTGTAGAACATTTCATTGTTGTTACATTTAGAGCAAATCATCTTGATTTTAGCACCTTTTGATTGCTCAAGGACTAATTCTTTGTATTTTAAGAATAGCACATCCTTAATGAGATCAAAGTTATACTTTGTTGTTTTATAGAGACACTTCTTGCATAGAACCTCTCCATCAGTGTTGAATTTAAGTAGTGTTCCACATTCACAAAAAGACATAAAAATTTTTAAAAAAAATTATATTATAATTTATTGATTATATAAATAAGTTCAAATTTTAATAGAAATGAATTATATTTTTATTGTAATAGTTATATTATATTATTGTATTAGTTATATTCAATACTTATATACTTATATTATTGTATTAGTTATATTCAATACTTATATACTTATATACATATACATATACATATACTTATATACTTATATACTTATATACTTATATTATTATATTTATTCTTTTAGATAACCCTTATTGTATATTTCTTTATTATTATTAAAAAATATTTAAATGGGGTTTTTTTGTGTGTATTTGAGATAATTAATGTATTATATTACAATATATATAAAATAATAATAGATTTTTCAATTGAAATATTTTATTTTTGCTTGTAATACGAGAATCATAATTATTGTATTAATAAGAATTCTTACTATACAAAAAACAAACTTTAGTGACCACGAGACATTGATTAAAAATAACCAATTTATTTTTAGAGAAGATACTTCACCTTGTAAATTAGTTAGACCAGTGTTTTACGTTGATTAAAAATAACCAATTTATTTTTAGAGAAGATACTTCACCTTGTGACTTAATTTTAAGCTAGGTGGCATAAGATTAGATCAACAAAAGTTATTTACATTGTTGAATGTACTTATGGAATCACTTAAGCCTATAAAAGTACTTTATCATTTATTGTATATACTCAAGTCTTATGGGTAGTACAATTAGGATTTATTATATCTTTATATTCAGATAGCAGTATCAATGGCAAGGGTGTTGAGTTTTTCTAAAACTAGAATAAAGAAGAGAAACGATTAAGTAATAGATCAAAGGCATGTATTTTATTATATGTTTTAAATAAAAAAGTTCGTTTATCTTTAATTATTAATAATTTTACATTTTTGGGTGAAATTCGGTCTATGATCTAAAAACTGCGACTTATAGTAAACAATATCACGTCTTCTTAAATAATAAAAATAAAAAAAACCATCATTTTATAATTTCAAGGTTATGATGTAGTTGTCTTTATCAATAATAAGAGGCGTCTATCTATAATTATAAGTTAAAAGGTTATGAGTATTCACTAATCATATCTTTTTAATATATTCTTATATATTCTTATATATTCTACATATTCTAATATATTCTTTTATATTTCTATATATTTCTATATATTCTATATAATTCTAATATATTCTTATATAATTCTAATATATTTCTATATATTCTATATAATTCTATATTATTCTATATATTCTAATATATTCTATATAATTCTAATATATTCTATATTATTCTATATATTCTATATATTCTACATATTCTTATATATTCTATATAATTCTAACATATTTTATATTTTTACAATTTCTTTAAAAAATTTACCTATGAATTTTTTTAAAGTACTCCTCTTCATATGGGCAATTAATTCAATATTTTTATATAAAATACTAAATATCAACCCTTTCATTACATTTATAGTACAAGGCTTGATATATGGTGCATTATTGCTTCATAGATCATTCAAATTAGCATTAAGTCTTAAATCTCCAACGGATGAAGAACTAAAATCGTATTATGACAAAATTGAACAATATAAAAATATTTCTAAAAATAAATAATTTTTTATATAATTTTTATATAATATTTTATATATAATTTTTATATAATTTTTTATATAATTTTCTATAATTTTTTTTATAATTTCTTATATAATTTTAATATATAATTTTTTATATATTTTTTTTATATAATTTCTTATATAATTTCTTATATAAATTTTTTTCTATAATTTTTTCTACAATTTTATTTGTTTTCAACTTCTTGGTTTCTATCCTCATTGATAGCATTTTCTCTATCATTTCCTTTCATAGAATCCTCATTGATAGCATTTTCTCTATCATTCCCTTTCTTAGCATCCTCTTTCTCAAGCAACTCTATATCAACAGGTACCTCCTCTTTAAGACTCTTATCATATGAAAGACTAAGATACTTCACTGCATTCATCCACAAATATGTAAAAAATAACGAAATCATTGCCGTTATTGGTGACATCTCTCTTATATCATAACTAAACAACGAATCTATCAATATACCATAAATACTACCAGCTGATTTACCAAACTTATTAAAAATACCATCATAAACACTCTTAAATTTAGGTCTATACACATCTTCAATCCTCATACTAATCGCTTCTTTAGCTACATCAAAAGATGAATATTTAAATATCTTAGACAAGGACATCGACACAAGACCTAATACATTCTCAAGTATAAACATCGGCTCTGCTGATCCAAATAAATTGTTAAAAAATGGAAAACTCTTATCAGATGCAGCTGAGTTATAAATAGCTAATCCATAGATAAAAACACTCCCTATTAAAGCAATAACCGGTGATATCATGGCTACCATATACCATCCCTTTGTTGTAACAAAATCAGAAAATGATGTTAGATTAAGAAGAATAACTGATATAGATGTAATGTATTGATCTATATTATTGATCAAAATAGAATATTCTCCTTTATTCTTACCTAATTTTTTAGCTGCATTCTTAATACCCAATTTATATACTGATTCTGTCATATTATAGACCACACCATAGAAAAACACCATTATACACATTTGTTTGAGGAATTTACTCCTTAACATAATACTAATACCTTCTGAAAAGCCAACCTTACCCTTAGACTTTTTCTTTTCAAAGTGTCTTGGTATAAATATTGGTTTTGTAAGTAAATATTTTTCTAAGTAATATTTTGTATATAAAATCCCTAAAGTAAGGAAGCCTTCAACTAGAAAGACAAAACAATGTAAAAATTTAAGATTATCCTTATCAATTGTCTTAATAATGTATGAGAAAAAGGTGGTGATGATTGCCGATATCAATAAAGCAAAATTAGTAATGATAAAGAGAGGGGGTAAGAACCTTTTATGTTGACCTATTGTACAAGATTCATTAAGATAGCTCATAAATAGATATGATAGAATCAGTGAACCCCATAGCTCAGCTGTAATAAAGATGATTGTTGCCATTGGTTCACAGAAAGTTAATACAAAGTTTTTCAAAAACCCCATTCCCTTGGATTCGAACCAAGTAACGGCAGAATTTGAGACAGCCTTACCATCATAAATACTTTCTTCAAAGAGTAAGATAGTACCATATGAGAAGAAAGCAAGCATGAAACCTATGCAAAATATGCTAAATATTCTGTTAATAGATCTTGTGTTCATCATATATTGAATTAAAAAGACGAACAAGAAGGTTAGGGGGAGGATGTAAAATATTTTGATATATAAAATACAAGAAGGATCCTGCCTGCTAAATACAAAGCTATCCTTTAGTATTCTCATAAATGAATATATGAAGCCTATTATACCAAACATGATACCGAAGCATAAGAATCTTTTACGTTCGCACTTGGCGACTCTAAAGTTCCTCATGAGTACATTTGCGTCTCTAGAAGCTTCAGATATCTCTCTTTCAATTTCTTCTTCTGTTCTTAGATTTTCTGTAGATTCCATATGTTTGTTTATTTTAGATTTATTATATAAACAAATAATTTACAAAAAGAAAATTAATGATAAATTGGTCATTTATATTAAGTTAGTTATATTAGTTAGTTATATTAAGTTGGTTAGTTAGTCAATTAGTTATATTAGTTAATTAGTTAATTATAATATATTAAATAGTTAGTTAGTTAGTCGTATAAGTATAGGTATTGATAGTTAGTTATATCAGACGATTTATACTTATGTTGTATATTTTGATTAATATAAAATTTTAATTTTGTTTGTTTTTGAAAAATCAAAGTCCATTAACAAAAATCAAAATATTTAAGCTAAAGGCCAGCAAAGCAATATTTAATAATTCTTATAAATATGTTTTATTTAAGTCTAAAGAACAATACTTAAAGGTTAATCAGGTTAGTCATGTCGGTCATGGTCATGTCAGTCATGGTCAGGTCAGCCTTAGTCAGGTCATGTCGGTCATGTCGGTCATGTCGGTCATGTCGGTCATGTCGGTCATGTCGGTCATGTCGGTCATGTCGGTCA
>JAOXFI010000034.1:0-35944 GCA_029232285.1 Agmasoma carcini (nom. nud.) | reverse complement strand
TGAGTGGCATGCATATTCAAATTTGAATTTTTCATATTAAACGGTTAATCATCAAATAAACTACGTACACCCGATAACGAGCCCAAACACGGTCAATAGAAAGAAATTGGTTTGATTTAAAATAAAAATATTTAAAAATGAGAGGTGTAATATCTTGTAATATCAATCACATTTATTTTTTATGTTGGTTTACCCCCCGAAGAGATTATAATGATATATTTTTATGTGATATAAAGACTTTAAAAACAATACTTTAGTGTTATTTATTAATGATATTGAAAAATTTATTAATCGCAAATCGAAACAGCATCAAATTATATGTTTGTATAATGCTAGCTGGTCTTAATAACCCTTATCAGTTTTTCTATTGTTCTTGTATTTTCAAGAATCTGCTGTCTTGCTCTATGCCTTTTCTCACACCAAACAATAGACAATTGATCTTCAAACTCAATTTGATTACTGCGAGAGTCTATACCTATAATTTGTATTTTTATGATTATTACATTGTTTCTTTCTCTCTGATTCTATCTCTTCTCTAACCATGTTAAAAAATTTAATGTCAGAATTCTACTTTATGACAAGGACTTTGAATATTTTTCTAGTTTTATTGTCCAAAATGAAAACGTGCCCATAAACACATGCTTGATTAAAAGATTATTCATATGTGTTGATTTAACCTTTGCAAAATATATTATAATTGACTTAGGTGAAAAATTAATATATATATATTTCTCTATATATTCTTTAATAAAAATTACTGGTTTACGTTTCTTAAAAACATGTAAGACAATTTAAAATCTTCCCATATACTTGTTCTCATTGTTCTTATTAATTGATCGGAATGAACGGTATAATTTTAGATTTTCTGTTATTAATAAAAGAGAATAATTTTTACTAAGTATAGTTCTTTTTAAAAAATCTGTATGAAATATAAAGAAAACATATTTATTAAATATTCCTGAATCATATTGAAAGAATATTTCACCTTGAGATTATAACGTAAAGACTCTGATATTTTAGGAATTGTTGACATAAAATTAGGCAAGCTTCTTATAAGCACTTGTGGCCATATATACATTTATTTATTCTTTGATAGAAAAGCATATATGTTATCAGAGCAGTTACTTCTAATTGATGATTTTAAAAATATACTATATCTGATTGTTTCTCTTCACCTTCTTGAGTTATGATTTAAACTCAAGTGCTTTAATATATTTCTCATCAAGTGTGTTTCATGGTTTAAATAAGATGTTATAGAAATTAAAATCTTATCATCTTGAATTATTAAACGTATACAACGTTTTCTGTTTCTACATATTTTTCTTATTGTCTATTTACACCTTTATGATTATAATTAAATGAATATTGTTCAAATTTTTGTATTCTGATTTTTTTCTAATTTTAAATAAATTTTCAAATAA
This sequence comes from Agmasoma carcini (nom. nud.), assembly GCA_029232285.1. NCBI lineage: Eukaryota > Fungi > Microsporidia > Thelohaniidae > Agmasoma > Agmasoma carcini (nom. nud.). The sequence continues at coordinate 34,523 of JAOXFI010000034.1, read as the reverse complement.
CATATAATTCAATTTTAAAAAAACTAATTTTAAACTTCCACAACCCGCCCGAGTATGTTGAGGAACATTCAGGTTGGCTGGATTGTGTATATCACTAAATCCTGATATAATGAACCCCTGTTGAGGGTTTCAAAGTTAAAAATTACCCTCTAAGATATAATAATGTTAAGCTTTTGTTCCTATTTTATCAAGAGACGATATATGTATGATTATATCCCTTTGAATTTTACTATTGATGTTTTGCAATTTTTGGTGTTTTACATACTAATCGTTTTTTTTCATTTTAGAAGATAAACATTAATTAATTTTGATCTTATTGTATAAAACTTAAAAATGATAATAGCCTTCTAAACACCATTTGTTATGTATAAATATTGTTATTTAAGTACAAATATTCAAAATTTTACTTTATATTCATTCATAGTCTTGATATTTGGCTTATGTCTCCATACGCTTTTTATTTTGTGATCTGATAAAAAATGATTTTTATAGTAAATATACTTTAAACTAATTAAGTATAATAGTAATATATTATAGATTTATGTTATAAATGTGATTTTATAATAATTAATTCCTTTTTTTCACTTCACATTCAAATACATTTACTATCCGAAACTTATTAATACTATTATTGTTATATTTTTATCTTACTCAAAGTGTATTTAATTTATTTTATAATTTAATAAGCATTAATTAAGATGTTTACATTTAGCACCACGACGAGATTTTTATTTTCTTTTTTGAAGAACAAGGTAAAGAATCAAATTTAATATAGTGTATTGGTATGATTAAAATATTTATGTTTCAGCTTTGATATCTGAAAAAAATGATATATAAAGGTTGTTAAATGCTACATTTAAAGTCTATGAATTTATTTAGAAGATGATGTACTATTCATCAGGTATATATACGTTGTATCAACTGCATCATAAAGATCAACAAATGATTTATGTGTAAAGTATGTGGTAAACCCCATAAACAATAATTTATCAAAGGTAAAATCAAACTGCACGATTCTCCAGAACGTAAATATATAATTAAAAACCATGAATGGCTTTGGATTGGTATATAAATTATGGAAAAATAGAACCATTAAGCAGCTCAAATAATATAGAGAATCAAGCTCAAGATCGGTTGGTTTTGACTTGGAGAATAAAAGCATTCCTCTATAAAAGGAATTTAAAGCTAAAGAGAGTGAAAAATAGCTCAAAGCCATTACAAGAATGGTAGATATCAGAATAATATATGAGTGAAGTGACCTCTCAATATCAACATTGTAAATACCAAAGCATTGTTCACACTTTTTTATTTCCCGAATAAACTTTCCTTTGAATCTCCAAGTCTTTAAGCAGGTGTTGTGAACATACTTGATCGAGCCTTTGCACTTGCAAGGTGAGATGAGATCACTTTTATTGTTATAAGGATTGTTAAGTGAATAGCACATTCTACATAATCTGATATCATCACAATGCAGCATTATGCCAACATGGTATAAATCATTTTTATATAAAATTGTAAACCAATAAATTAATTAAAAAAGGGTTAAATAACAAATTTACGCTATTTTGGCTCACAAATAAGCATCGTGATTCCTGATGGTGTAGCAAATCCCCCACTGGTGGACAAATTATATGTTCGTGATTCAAGGGATGGTAAAAAATTGAAAATTTTTATATGATTTTTTTCCTAGAAAAAAAAACTAGTTTTTAGCTTTAAAAAAAGACTATCAATTTATGTTACTTGACATTAGAAACAATTAAAACTTTAATATTTATTATATAATTGGCTGTAAATGATATAAGGGGTTTAAATACCAATTTAGATGTGTAATAATATCACAGAAGAGTATTATTTGGTCATATAAATTCTGACTTTATAACATAAAATGTTTACCACGTGTGCAATTAGAGATGAAATCTTAGGAATAGTTAGATTTGGGTGTAGTTTTCTTGATTTGATGTATAAACAACTTAATTCGATTGGTATACTTTTAAAGATGCAATTGAGGAATAGAAGTAATTCAAATATATACGTGACTCTCTTTTATTGATTTATAATTCATAATATCATTCTGTTATAAAATAAATTGTAAATTTTCATAGAGTGAAATATATGAACAAAATATTGTTTAGTGATATCAAAAGCAAATATTATGTGTTTATGAATAAATAATACTTATATACATATTTTATGATGAATTAAAATTATTAAATTAATTTTGAAATTTTAAAATATTTTTTTTGTTTACTAAACTTTGAAATTAAACTTTCCCATGAATATAAATGTTATCTTTGACAAGATACTAGACTCGCTACAACAATTCTCATTGGACTACAATGTTTTTTCTAGAAAAATAAAAAGGAACAGAAAATTGTATTTCAAATATATGAGTCTTTTAAAGAACAAGTTTGGTTCTGATAAAACACAGAAATATATTGATAAACTGAAGAAAGTGTATGAGCAAAAGACGACAATAATAAATGATTTTTAAGTTGTTGTAGATGAAAGGCTTGCCAAGTATAACAAGTTGACAGAAGGTTCCCAAATTGAACTTGATATTGTAAATGATTACATTCCGAGTATTGTTAATATTAAAAAACCCATAAAACGTAAATGTTTTTGTATTTGTAATCAGACATCAACTGGTAAAATGATTAGATGGTTTTACTTTAAGTGATTAACATCATTAACTCACCAAAGAAGGAATGGCTTTGTCCTAAATGTAGCTAATTTTAAAAATAAAAAATGTTATAGTTAATATTTTAAGATATATAAAAAGGGTTACAGTTTGTTATTTATTAAGTATTTGATATAAATAGATAAGATTTTACATGTTTTGATGATAAAATGGATTATATTTAGCCTTTCTTACTGCGTATATATTTAAAAATACATAAATTAATAAATATTGATAATTTTAGCTGGTCAAGAGGTTTAAAATGTTGATGGTTAAATTTAAATTATTTTAGATTATTAACATAGAAACTATATTTTAGGATCGTGTTTATAAGGGTAAGCCTCAATCATTTTAAAAAATAGTTAAAATGATGAAAATTGATATAAAACGTACTGCAGGAACTATTGATTGCTTAGAAATGTTAAATTAATAGCTAAAATTATAGAATATGATAAAAATTACATCTTAAAACTTACTTAAGTCACATTTTTATATTTTTGATTGATAGACCAATTCGAACCATCATTAATAAAAGTGTAATAGATTTATTTTACACTACTAATCAGTAGGCAATTATTAATTTTTATAACTGCTGAGAGCTTGTTTATAAAGGCTCATGTAACCTCAAAATAACACACCTGTGAGATATGATGCTACAAGTAAGATATGAGTAAAATATTCAATTTATTAAAAATTAAGACTGAAATATACACAATTAGGTGGATATCTATATATTATAATTTTTATCTATATTAGGATATTATATCTGATCTACAGTGTTAAAAACCCGGAATGACAAAAAAGTGCATATAAATGCATGAAAAATGATATAATTTACCTTTTTATATATGCTTAAATAATGTATGTAATCACAATGATATATAATTATATATTTACGAAAAATAATTTAATATTTAGTATGTCCACCTCTTGCCTCGATATAATCATTACAACTTGATTTCATGCTTCTTACCGGTTTTTTGACTATAACTTTGATGTATTTCGCTCCAAATTCTTTCAAGTTCTTTAAATAATTCATTAGCATTTCTACCTCTAAAACTTTGTAATTTTTGAACACAATATGCCCAATGATGCTCAACTGGGTTAAAATCGGGTGATTATGCTGGCCATTCAAATTCTCAATAATTCTTTCATTAAAAAATGTTGTTGCGTGATTGGAAGTGTGCTTAGGATCGTTGTCTTGTTAAAAAATAAATTCATCCATTTTTAATTTTTCACAGAAATATCAAAATTTTCAACCAATACATCAACATATTGATATTTATACATTCGACCTTTCATTAGAACCAGCTTTCCAACACCATTTGAGCTAAAACAACCCCAAACCACAACTTTACCTTCACCGTGCTTAACTGTTGGACAATCTGGTTATGATTTAGCGATGTTAAGCTCTTCGCCAGCAAAATTGTCGTTTGAAGTCTACAAATAATTCAAATGATTTTGCTGGACATAATTTTTTATCCTAAGTGATATTATTATAATATATTCACCTCTTTGTAAGCCTTAATCTGATTTAAATATTTTCATATGTTCAGTAAGGATTTGCGAACAGCAACAATCCTTTAAACACTTCTATATTGAGATGATTTCGAATTATACGGGAAGTTACATTTAACCCCAATTTTTCTTTTGCTATTTTTTTGATCTTTTATGATAAATTAATTGAGGTTTTATTCATTAAATCAATTCAAAAACCTTTTCATGAATAGTTGCAATCTAAAAACGAACCGAACTACATTTTCTACTCAATGTGCCTATATTTTGACACTTTCTGTATATATCTGATACGATACTGATAGGTAAATCCACTTTATCAGCCATTTCTTTAAATTTCATATTCTGGTGCCTAAAAGCAATTATTTAACATTTAATAAAATCTGATGCATGTTTGCAAATTAGCAAATATTTTTATTTGAAAAATATGACATTTTTGGAAGGATATATAAAAATTCCGATTTTTTTTTGTAAAAATGTATATAGTTTTATATCATTGAAAACCCAAATATAATTGTGATTACACACATCATTCAAACATATATAAAAATTTATTTTTTATTTTTCAACACTGTAATTATTTGAATAATTTTAAAAAATATAGTATAAAGGGTAATAAAACAAAGATTTATATTAAAACCATTTATATGAAATATAACATATCTATTATTCTATATCATGTATAAAATACACCATTTTATCATGATTCGGACAAAAAATTTACATTCTGGATGAAGTATTAGGAATTTAAAATAAAATTACCACAATGTAATTTTTTTAGAGATGAACCAAGTGTTGCTCCAGAAGTCTATACGTTAGACAACGTTAATATCAAAAACCATATTAATCATAATAATGAGTACCAATTATCAGAAAATAATTATAATTCAATAATACATATAATCAACCAATGCTTTATATAGTTCCTTGTCAATTTCCGGCTACATTTTGTTCATTTTGATTATTAAATTTTTGCTTAAAATATATCTATAGATGCTCTATATTGTTATAGTCAGAAATTTGGTGATGCCCAATCCATTACATTAATGTTTATATATTCAAAAGACTTAATTGATGAGTTATTTAAAATTAATACAGAAATTTACTCAGGTAAATTCAGGGCTTGATTGTTATGTAATTTTTTAATAAATTCTAAAGAAACTGTATAAGTTTATTGTTCTTAATACACCTCCAAGCAAAACTTTATATATTTTTTGAACTTATAAATATTAATATTTCTCCTGAAATATTAAAAAACTGTAGATGGTATTTTATCTCTTAACTTAAACATCCAGTCTTGTTGTCATAATTAGATTAATATTGGTCTTGATCATATATTTTTATGATTAGGATCGTTATCTTGTTAAAATTTATCGCTAGATCTAGCTATAATAATAAAATTAAATTTATTCACAAAATCTACTTACACAACCAATATATTTATTTTTATAAATTTAACAATTTCATTTACTGGGGAGGGTCTTTACTAATAACCCGTTTTTTGGTATTTTAAATCATTAAAAATATAAAAAAGGTTCTCGTTCGGAAATATAACATCATCAAAGTGTTTTTTTTCAAATATTTTTTAACTGATTTTAACCTTTCCGCTCATATTCGTGTTTTCTACAAAGAATTTAAAGTGTAATCAATTTACAAAAGGAGAAAAACTAAATCTGCAAATAAAAACCTTAGTTCAAATAATATTAATCAAAATGGAAGTTAAAAGGACGAAAAATGGTGATAATAATCATACGCTATCATGCTTTGTTAAAAACTTTATTGTCATGCTATCTTAAACCTTCTTAGATGGCAACAGTAAGACACAATACTATAAGATGCAGTTGTAGCTGGCTTAGTGCTATTACACACACCAACCAGCTTATATCTTAAAGAAGAGGTGTATGTCTATCTACCACAACCAGTCTCCTATAGTGAACAAGGTTACCCGTATACCTATGTCTAACCTGTTATAGTTTATATTAACGGTGTTATCACTTTGCAAAGCTTTATGTTAAGTATAGCTGATAATACAAAAAAAAATAATAAAACACAAATCAAAAGTGTTTAAATTCTAATTTTTATATTCTAATTTTACAGCAATATCCATAATATATTAAATATTGTGGGTATAGGTTTTACTATAGCGTGACCCTTATATGTTAAAATCTAATATTTTCGAAAATCTAAATTATAGCTTAAAATAAAATTAGTACATGAAAAGAAATCAATCATAAAATTATATGCATTATAGAGATACATACATGTAATATTCACATATAAATATGTGATTGTATTTTAAACTACATAATGATATTTACAAACTACAAATGTATATAATACTAAAACATATTTCTCTTAATGATAAAAAGGTCATATTTACATACAAAATTTACCAACGTTTGCACCTAATCATTAATCATCAGATACCCCTTTTTACCTATAAATTTTTCAAAAAAAAAATTCTCATGGCAGAGCAGAAGATTACACCATGGGAAGTCAAAGTTGAATGTAAAGATAATGAAATGAAAACCATCAACTACGACCACTTGATCACTCAATTTGGATGCAAGAAAGTTGAAGACTCACATGTAACTACATTGAATAAGATACTTAATTCTAAGCCTCATCACTTTTTTACAAGAAAACTCGTATTTGCCCACAGGGACTTTGATAAGATATTGGATTCCATTTCAAAGGGTGATGATTTCTATATCTATACAGGAAGAGGTCCATCAAGTTCTAGTATGCATATAGGTCATTCAATACCCTTCGTACTTTCAAAGTACCTTCAACAAACGTTCAAATGTAAACTGATTATTCAAATGACAGATGATGAAAAATTTTTGTGGTCAGATCATAGCTTAGAAACTATTAGGGGCTTTATGTATAGCAACATCAAAGATATTATAGCATTTGGTTTGGACCCTAAACTTACTTACATATTTGGTAATTTAAAGCACAAAGAACCATTTAACATTAATGTTTGTAAGACTAGCAAATTGATTACTTTGAATGAAGCCATCAAAGTATTTGGGTTCACAGAAGAATCAAAGGTAGGACAAATTGCCTATCCAGTTAAGCAAATTGTTCCATCTTTCCCCACCTCTTTTGAATTTTTAAACCCTAACGCAAGATGTTTGATACCATGTGCTATTGATCAAGATCCATACTTCAGGTTGTGTAGAGAGAAAGCTGAAAAATTAAATGAGCGCAAACCAGCCTCAATCTATGTGAGTCTATTACCCGATTTAAGAGGTCCTAACCGTAAGATGAGCGCTTCAGATTCCAGTTCTTCAATTTATTTGAATGATGATATGGAAACAATCAAAAAGAAAATTACAAAGTATGCATTCTCGGGTGGAAAGCAAACATTGGCTGAACAAAGAAAGCTTGGTGCCAATACAGAACTTGACGTAGCATATCAATATCTTAAATTCTTCTATAATGATGATGAGGACCTGGAAAGGATACGTAAAAGTTATGAATCTGGAGAAATGTTGACTTCTGAAGTGAAGAACAAATGTATTGAAGTTGTTCAGAACTTTATCAAGGATTACCAAGAGAAGAGGAAGCTTGTTACTGATGAAGATGTAAAGAATTTTATGGATGATGCCAAGTTTATTGGTGATAAGATTTGTGCTTTGAATCTTGATAACAAAAATGAATAAAAATCTTTTCAGTTAAATTTTGTTTTTAAAATTTTTGTTACCCTAATGTCAAACTATTCCCAAAAATATTTTGAATACAAGGAAAGGCAATTAAACCATCTGATAGAAGATGAGAGGTCTACATTGAAGCGTTTAGAGGCACAAAGAGCAGAACTTAACAAAGAGGTTCGTGAAATGAAAGAAGAAATTAGTATTGTACAGGAAAGTTCTTCTGATGTTGGTGTTGTAGTAAAACAAATGGGTGGACGAAAAGCCTTAGTGAAGAAGCATCCGGATGGTAAGTTTATAGTTAATGTAGAGGAAAATGTTGATTATACAAAGATAAAAGCAGGTGTTAGGGTTGCTTTACAATCTGATACCTCTGCTATACACAGAATATTACCAACTAAGGTTGATCCTTTGGTCAGTTTAATGATGGTAGAGAAAGTGCCTGATTGTACATATGCAATGGTTGGTGGTCTAGATGAACAGATAAAGGAAATCAAGGAGGTGATTGAACTTCCGGTTGTTCATCCGCAATACTTTGAAAATTTGGGTATCTCACAACCCAAAGGAGTTCTTTTGTATGGACCTCCTGGGACTGGTAAAACTTTACTTGCAAGGGCTGTTGCACATCATACAGATTGTAATTTTATAAGAGTTGTTGGATCTGAGTTGGTCCAAAAGTACATAGGTGAAGGATCAAGAATGGTAAGAGAGTTGTTTATAATGGCTCGTGAGAATGCCCCTTCCATTATTTTTATGGATGAAATTGATTCTATTGGATCAACAAGAGCAGATAGTGGAAGAAACTCTGATAGTGAAGTACAAAGGACCATGTTGGAGTTACTTAACCAGCTAGATGGGTTTGAGTCTACGCAGAACATTAAAGTGATAATGGCCACGAACAGGATTGATATTTTAGATCCAGCTTTGTTAAGGCCTGGTAGAATTGATAGAAAGATTGAATTTCCTCATCCAAAGCGATCGGCAAGACTTGAAATTCTTAAGATTCATGCCCGAGCTATGAATTTATCAAAAAATATTGATTTGGAGAAGATAGCAGACAGACTTGTTGGTTCTTGTGGTGCGGAGGTGAAGGCTACTTGTACTGAAGCTGGTATGTTTGCTCTTAGAGAGAGGAGAGTTCATGTGACGCAAGAAGATTTTGAGATGGCTGTTTCTAAGGTGATGAAGAAGAGTACAAACACAAGAAATGACATGAAATAAATGGTAATGACATTTTTGTTTGTTTTGATATTTTTAGGATGCATTTTGTAGTGAAACAAGGTTAAATTTGTTAATGAGAAATGTTTTAAGGTGATTTTTCATAAAATTCTGTTGATATTTAAATTTTTACAAATAATTTAGAAATTATATTTAGTCATTTCAATTTATAAAAATTGAACTGTTGATATTTGATAAATAAATTTGTATAAATTTTATAGATTTAAAGAACAAAAGTTATATATAATGCTTTGAGAATTAACCTATGTCTTTCTTTACATATACTTATTATTTAAATAACCTTTCCATCACTTAGACTTACAAATAACAATCTAACTTTAAAAATTTTTCATGAAAGTCCCAGAGACATTGATATATCTCAATCGACACTTTAGATTCCCCCTTAAGGTGCAAAGTACAGCCATTCAACTCTATCATAGATTAAATTTTGATATCAGTGATATAAATAAGGCCCACTTGTGTTATATACTGGCTTGTAAATTTGAAGATATACATGGTGAGATTAAACTAATTACGAAAAAGCTTAAAAACTTTGATGAAAAGTTGATATTAAGTTTAGAAATGGAAGCATTTAAACAACTTGAGTTTAATTTTTATTTTGTTGATTTGTATTCAAAGATGCTTGGATGTTTGCTTAATTCTGGGAAGAATTATAAAGAATGTGAGCGACGATTAGATAAAATCTTAATGTGTGTTAATATTAATGAATATAACATTGATGATTTGGTAAAAGAAGCGATCAATAGCAACAAAATAGAATTAGATGATGTAAAGTTGATGAATCAAAAGGAAATAATTGATTTTTTAACTAACGATCAATAAATCTCCTTTTCTATATAAAAATTATAAATTTTCTCCTTTTATGTCAAATAAAGAAATTAACGAAATTGTTAAAAAAAGTGGATGTAATTCAGAGATAGCTGGTTATTTTTATAAGAAAACAAATAAAAACGTTGATAGAAGCATTAAGCTAGGTAAATTGTTAGGTATACAAAGGAAACTGCTAGAAATCAATGATAATAATAAAAAGATTGATTTTCTACCAAATATTAAAGGTGAGATAAAGACGATAACTAAATATAAAAATGGATTAAAGGTTGAGAATAAGTTCTACTCATACACAAACAAAGATAATGTTGAATTATCTGATATGCTAGAGAGAAATATATTTGATAAAGATGTATTAGGAATTGATGCTGATGAGGTTGAAGTTATTATAGAATATAGAGAGGATGAATATGCTTCAGATTTTAATTTGAATGATGCAACATTAAAAAATAATTTAAGCTTATCAGAAAAAAGTAAAGAGCTTGATTTTCTAAATAAGAGCTTAAGGAATTTGTTGTCCTTAGACAATAGATCGACTGATTCTATTGAAAAAAATATTTTAAAGGAATACAAACAAGGAAAGAATTGTTATTTTCATCATAAAAGTATAGGTGAGGAGGCGTCTTCCAATGGTGTTGATTTTGACACAAAATTTATTGATAAAATATCAAAAGAATTTATAGTGAGCCGAGGTGAGAATTGTGTAAATTTTAAGATAAGGTTTTCAAAGAAGTGCTATGAAGCATCAATCAAGAAAGGTAAACTTATACATGAATTCTTATATGAAATATCTACAAGGTTGAGAAGGCGAATTGGTCTTAAATATATAGATTTTGATTATGATGATAAGGTTGATAGATTATCACGTGTGATCATAGATCTTAAGTTTGAGGGGGTGTGATTTTTATTTATATTTTGTTGTTGTGTTTAATGTTATAAATATCAAAATATTATAAAATTGAAATATTATAAAATAAATATTTTTGTTTTTTCTTTGATTTTTTAAATATACCAATAAATGACGATTTTACACTTATATTTGATTAGTAAAAAAATCAATTAACTATGATTATTTATAAATATTTCAAGCTGATACTTCTTTTGAATGTTATTATGATTAAAATATGAGCTAAAGTCAATCATATGACATTATTACATACAATAAAGGCTTCAAATGACGAGCCCGAAAGATCATCCACTATTACAATATATTAAAAAATATTAAAAAATGTAAAATATTATTACATACAATAAAGGCTTCGATTATACGAGCCCAAAAGATCATATACTATTACAATATATTAAAATATTATTACATACAAAAAAGACTTCAAATAACTTACTCAAAAACATTAATTTAAATATTCAACATAATTATTATCAATCTTAAGATATTCTTTCTCTTCTAACCCTTTAATCTTATCAATGTTCAATATTTCAAGTGCTTCATCTAATTTCATTTTTTTATTCTGTTTCAACACTCTCATCAGCTTAGCTTCATATATTTGTATATTATCCTTTCGAATGGTTGATATCACATCACTCTCCTGTTTAAGAGGAAAGTATTTAGGTAAATAATTCAAACTTCCATCAAAGTCTTTATTTATGATAAATTTATCATTCTCTAAATATATTAACTTATTTTCAAGCAATGGTTGTAAATGAAAATCAATTAAACTATTTTCAACCTTTAACTGATTACTTATAATCAAATATTGATAAAAACTCAATTTTATATTCTTATCATATATCCTTAAGTTTAATGTTGATAAGGAATCGTAAAAATAATAATGTTTACCTTTTTTGTTCAAATGATTTGCTTTAACTTTTTCAACTTCAATATCAATATTTTTTTCTTGATTTAAAAATGTTGGCCATATTCCATAACGAATATATTCAATATTTACACTAGTTTTTGTTCTTTTTGGTGTATTATTACATGATTTATTGCCTTTCTTGATATCATCAATCATCTTTAATGATTTATGAAATATATTTGAATTATTTTGTCTAAGAATGTTAATAAATAAACATTCTTTTTCTAAATCACTTTGATTAAGCAACAATCTATTAGAAAGATTAATATTATATGAATCTCTAAAGAAATTCAGGTCTTCTGTCTCTGAGATAATCTTATTTATTTCTGATAAACAAAATACAATAAAATTAAACTCATTTTCAGAATCAAAAAGCTTTTTATAGTCACTTAAATCCAAAACTGTATCATCTATGGGTCTATCATAATCTAGAAGATCACCATATTCTTTATAAATAGAGAATAAACCTGTATTATACTTCAAATACTCTTCAATAAGCTTTAATACATCCTTTATCAGTTCAAAAGATATATTTCTTCTATATACTTCATATAAATCATGTAGATTGATTTTCTCTAATATTTTTCTATTTAAAAAATCAAACAAAATAAATTTTTCAAAAGTATAATTTTGATTCTTTTTTAAAAAACTATGATAAAACTGGTCTATATTAGTGAATTTGTCCAATAATTCAAGATCTTTACATGAAATAAAGTTACCAAAAACCTTATTTTGATCAAATTTATATTTTCTTATTGTGTCTATAGATATAAAATCAACATCAAGCTTAGATAAATTTGTATAAAGACGGTTATCATCATTTAATACCTTGTTAATAAACTCGAACTCCATTGCCTCTTCATCTTTGCTTATTTTCATCTTCATTCTAAATATTTTGAAGATTTTATTTAATTTTGGAACTAAATTATTATTTTGTGTATTTTCGCCATAATATTCTTTTATTTTACGAGATTTTTCTTTTAAGACTTCATCAACGTATAATTTAGCTATAAATTCTTTGTTTTTTCTTATGAATTGATAGAATTTTCTTAGAAAAATAGCTAAATACACTGATTTTTTCCTTCTTAAGAAATAAACAGATCTGTTCAAAGGACCTATAGACTTGGAGTATGAACATAAGTAAGTTTTGTATTTTTTAAAGATGCTTATGAATAATTTTGGTGATTTTTGTAGTAAAATCAAGTTAAATTCATTTTCTAAATGAGAATATATAATTTTCTTGTAATTATTGAAGAATTGAGTTTTATTGCCAGACTTGAGTGTATTTAATGCAGCGTGCTCTAATTTTATTGAATTAATATGGTCCATTTTATCTAAAGTGTTCAAGAGGAGTTGTAAGTGGTCCATCGGAAAATTTTTTAAGCTGTAAAAAAATTTAAAATGAAACAAAAGATGACAGTTTCAAATGAATGTTTATTTTTATTATTGAAGAGTTATAATAATGTAAAATAGTTGTATTATTATAATTTATGATGAATAGCTTAAGTTAATTCTTGATATTACAGATTTATACTATAATTGAAATAGCTTAGGTCAATTCTTGATATTATAGATTTATACCAATAAATGTATTAGAAGATACAAGTAATAAATAAATATTTATACATAGCTAATGGTATCTTTTATTATTTGAATTAGTATTGATGAAGTAAGATGAATATAAATGTTTTAATTTTACTATAGCCTAATTTAAGGGTTTTTATCTTAAGTATTGATGAAATAAGATAAATATAGCATTGTAGTAATTTTATTATAGCCTAATATTAAGTTTTGGTATAAATTTAAATAATAAAAAAGTTAAAGAATTTCAACATTTTATTATTTGATTTTTAGTTTTTACTTACCTCGTTTTATAAGGTTTCTCCATCAAGTTGTAAATATATTTTAATATTATACAATTAGATGTAGAACCTCTATAATATTCTTTGTATTTTTCATACATTAGTCTTAGCAAGTATATTGAATAAATAAATTTAAATTTTTTATATTTTCAGATATAAACCAAGTTTAATTCCTAAGATATACATAAAGAAAAGGGAGGGCTAATATTATTAATTATAAAACCATGTTTTATGTGCCATATCAAGTCAAATTCTATTTGCTATATATCAATTCAAATTAAACATTAATTTTATCATAAAAATTACATTCTTTATTTACTGTTCCTTATAAAATAATTTTAAATATCAAAAAAATTAACTTTATTATTTTTATATATTTTTAATAAATTTATAGCTAAACCTAAAAAAATTTGATCAAGTCAAATAGTTAATAAATAACAATATAAAATATAACACTTTACTTAATATTTAACTTTATTATATACTTTATTGTTTACTTTATTGAAAACTCATACTTTTTTTATTTGTTATAACTAACTAAGTATATATATTTGTTATAACTAACTATTTTATGTTTTAATAAATTCAAAATTATCAATATTTACTTTTTTTTATTTGTTTTGATATAAAATTTGTATTAATTTGATTAAATTATTTTATATTTAAAAAACTAGAAAATAAAAAATATGAATTTAAATGTAACTAAAAAATCAGATATGCTTAACATTTTATTACATTTTACCATCTTCATGGTTAAAGGTCTATTAATAGCCGTACATCTAAAGCAGAACATTTCAAATGTGAATAGAATCAATTGCATTCTTAACTATTTTACACTTCATACTCTAAACTTATTCAATACAATCAATGTTGCAGAGGCTATACTTAGTAAAGAAATATATAGGCATGCTTTCAGTATGATTCATATCTTTTACGATATCTTTGTTGTTTATTTCTTAGTTATCAATTCTTTTGAATATTGCAATACTATAACACTAATCTCCTCTACCTATCTTCTTATATCCCTTCTAGAACTTTTATACAAATACAAAAAAACTAGAACCACATCATATGATATCAATAAGAATATGTTAACCATCTGTGGTTTAAACTACTATGCGTACAGTAAGTGTTATATTTAATTTAAGAAGCTTATGAAATACGACAAACCTTAAAGATACTCGTCAGGTACGATCTTTTTAACTTTCTAAATACTATTGCAATCATATATCAGTCTTTTTTAAGAAATGATGGTATATCTTACGTATATTTATTAATATTTCCATCAGGAGTATTATTTCAATTACTATCTGCTGGTAAAATACTAGAAATATCTAAAACAAGACGCATTTTAATGATTATTTGTAAAATTTGTCATTTTATAGATCATATTTTACAAATATTCTTAATAAAAACGAATTTTTTCAATAATGAAAATTATAAAATGAAAGTGTTATTTTTAATTTAAGTTCAATAATAAAAATATTACTACAAATATTAATCGATATTCCTACTTTGTTCTATATATGTGTTGACTATCTATTAATGGATAAGCACACTCTTGATTGTCCTGATTTTAACAGAATTCGATATGAATTAGAATAAATGGTTTTATCTCTCAATATTTTAATTCAAGAGTCCTTTTTATCTATGATTAGTTTTTTTGTCGTGTCTTAGGTGTAGGAGTTGACCCATAATCGTTGTACGTAGATAGATTTTATATAAAATAATGTATTGTGATTCTGGGTTGTTGTAATCATAATAGAAATTGTTAAGGCGATGTGATGCTACATGTAGAGTGTAAAAACATGTTTTTAATATTTTAAACTAATATAAATGGATCAATTGAACAAAGATTTCATATTTTATAAGGTAGGTTGATTTTTTTGAAATAATAGAATCAATCTTAAGATAGCTTAATTCTTAAAAAGAGAAGGGTTATTAACAAAGATTGTTTAATAAAGGATATACCAACACAGTGGGTGAAAGTTTAGAAAGAGTAATTATGTGACACCGATAATCGTAAATTGAATATTTTAATCTATTATTTCTGATTTTATTCAAGAAAATACACAATTTGTCAAATATTAGAATTGATAAGCTATAGTAATAATATTCTGTTAATGCTTTAAAATTTAAATGTTAAGTATTGTACAATAACCCGTCCAAGAAAATGTAACGGGATTCTGTTGCAAGGTGCTAGACTGTATCAAATAGTTGATAAAAGTCTCATATCATACAATAATGGGAATAAGGGTGTTTAGTTTCGTTAAAGAAATGAATATAGGTATTTTATCCTAAAAAACAATATTATATTTATTTACAGGTTGTGGTGGCAAAGTTTCCGGTGGGAAAACACACTGTGAAAAATTCATTCACTTAAATAAAATAGTAGAATTTAAAAATATGAAATTTTATTTATGAAAAATTAAAAAACTTAACATCTTGCCTTATTCCTCATTTTTTCTAAATAAATATTATTCTATGTATAAATAATTGTTTTTGTGGTTTGTATAAGACATTTTCTTGATTAAACCCCATTGACACACAATGTTCTATACAGGAAAGCACATGATTCAGCCCTTGGAGCTAAAAGATGACATCGTAACATAAATAAATGAATTAACTATGAAAAAAACACATTCTTATTTTTAAAATTACTGGTAAAACTCAAAATGTCAATCGAGAAACGTATTGACTAGAGAGTGTAAGACGTTAAAGTCAAAAAAACATTTAAATGGCATTGTATTAATATGCAATATATATCTTAAAGAATATAAGATCAATGAATATTTCATCATCAATTTCCCAAGAATAAAAAACAAAATTGTATCGTTCACATATTTATATGCATATAAAACACCAAATTGATCAACTGTTGCGCAATTACATAAGCGAAAAAAACTTATATTAAACTTAAAAACATTTTTATCAAAGAAATTGGTGATATTGTTAGACAGAAAGGTGAAAATTTAAGCAATTAAAGGGTCTGTATAAACCGATAAAACAGGATGCTGCCGTAGAAAGCTTATTTTTAAACCTCAATTATGAAGACTTAAACACGGAGAACGAAATAGATCATTGGTACAATGTATGAAGTCACAAAAGAATAGCTCTTGAAGTTTTACTAGATAAGTTAGTTGAGACTTAAAAAATATTTATAAAAATAACATAATGAATGGTTCATTAATCAAAACAGATGGGTTTTCATCTTATCCCGCAGCTGTTGAAAACTCTGCATGTCGAGATGGTATAATTAACTACAGTAAGTGGTTTAGGAACAGGTAGAGAAGATCATACAAATACTATAGAAAGTGTATGGTCGGGTCTTATAATTGAACTGAAATCAAGAAACATGTTTCGTATGATAATCTAAGTAATTTTGAAAAGGACTATAAATTGATGCATATAGTGAGGTAACAAAAAAATCCGTCTTATTGTAATAAAATGTTTTTAGAATTATTAAAAAGGTTTTTATTTATTAATATTTCTATAATAATAAAAAGTGCTAATTTTACCGGAGTTTTATACAGCAGTCCTCAATGTTCTATGTATGAATTATTGGGTTGTTTGGATCCATGAATTTTCTTTTATGATTAACATATCCAAGAAAATTTGTATCTTAATCCATTATTCGACAAAGAAATATGTGTTGAAAAATTATTAGAAATTATATTACGAGGGCCTTTGATTATATTCTAATCAGTTGTTTTACTGTAAAATTGTCTTTTTATAAATTATTAAAAATCTAAAATTATTATACATTCTACATACACTGCCAAATATAAGATATGTTTTTACTTTACGGCTTTGATTGTTTTTGAGTTTTGATAGTTCAGATTCATCCACTTCAATCAGAAAATCTTCTGTGACATCAATTTTAACTCGTTTTTTATTTTCTTCCTAAATCAAATTTTGAATGGTTTTTAAATATAAACAACATTGCTTCTTATCAATTACTATGAGTATTTGTATTGTTTTTAATTTTTTTTCTAAAATAAAATATACCAAAAATTTAAGTCTCTTTATTAGATTATTTCTTGATTGACAAAAAATAAAATGATCTTTTTATTTCACGTTTATTGTTTTATTACATATTCAAAGTTTTAATCTCCTTTCTTATTATGATATGCTTTGAAAGGTTTTCATTATTTTGTATTTTACTGTTTTTTTCCCAGTGTGTTTTCCAGACAGAAAACTTTTCACCACAACCCATTTTAATTATTATACACAATAACTAGGTGGGATAAATACAAACTTTATTTTGTAATACAAAATAGTTTAAATAAGAAGAAATTAAAAGACTTTATCTATTCTTATAATATCATTGGTATTTTCCTATTAAAACCGGTTATATATTCATACAATCTGAAAAATTGACAATTAGCGAAATGCATTGTAATTATTCACTTAAATGGTGTGTTTAATCAAACCTTTTAATATTTAATCAAATATATTTCATTTTTCTTAATATTTAACAGATTTGTTAAAGGTTTTAAATAAAAAATCATAATAGTTTGATGATATTTTCTTTTTAATTTTTAAAGGGTAAAATTCATAGGTTTGCGTTTGGTTGGTAAAGTTTACAATTGGTTGCAAAAAATCCACACATTGATTCGTAAATATACGGTTTGAATTCAAAAAAAATCATCTCAATTTTTTCATAAAAATGTACATTGATTGTAAAATTTAACGAAGGGTTGATAATATAGTGAAAAATTTACTCACTAAAAAATCATATGTACTTTGAATGAAAATATACAGTTTGAATACAAAAACAATACAGAAAGATTGCGATAATGTTTAAGGCGTTCTAAAAAACCCATATTTAAGTTATTTAAAATATGGATCAACCAAAGAATCTTTGTTGTTAAAATTGAAACAAAATCAATTGGGAGATTCCTGTATTTCAGCATTAACACCCTTTCTTTGTTAAATTCAAAACTTTAACTCAATATTCAATGATTCAACGGTTTTTGTATTAATTCTATGAAACTGATTTATGAATTTATATTTATGGACATATCGTTTTAGGACTAAAAATATGCTCAGTGAATGCCGCATAATATCGATGTTCATCAGTTTTTATGTTTGATTGAAGATCTATCTATTTTATAATTATAGTGGGTTTCTTATCATCAGGAATAACAACTACAAATACACTTCTTATATTGTCTTAAATCATAACAATTCCAAATGTATCATTTTAATTTAAAAGTGATAGTCTATTATATTTATATTTATAGTTTAGTATCGTTTCAACAAAAGATTGGTACAACCTGAGGATATTTGAGAAATAATAAGTTTCTTAGGTATGCTTTTTACTTTAGAAATCAATCTTCGATACGTATAGAAAAAATTAGATACAAGACCTTCATATTTAATAATTAAAGACTTAATTAGACTTAAATCATATGAAAATATTTAAAGAAACTATCAATTCTTATTAAAAATTATTTTATGATTTTTACAAGATTTATTCGAGCATCTCTAGGTTTTAACGCCTTTGTTTCTTTTATACAAATATTTCACATTTTATCTCGTTGATTACAATTATAAAAGCGCTTCAATATATTTAATTTAATTGTAAGTAATTTATAAAAATATTTCATTACCTTGTGTGCTGATACATTTTTCTTATTTATTGTAGTTATTAATATTAAATAACACAACAGCCTGATAATTAACTATACTAACAGGGTTCACGAATTCATATTAAAGACTTAATCAATATTATAGATGAAATAATATTGATTAAGTCTTTAATAGCTTTTATGTTCATCTATCCAAATCACACAACCAGCGCTACAATTTATCGGAATTATGAGGTTACCTCTTTATTTGGAATTGTGATCGTATATGTCCCTATGATTGTATTATTACATCAGTTCTATTAGTTGTAATTCATCTTCTATATCTTTAAAGCTTTAAAATTTATTATACCCCTATCAACTTTTATAGCTAATCCCGTAACACATATTTGTTAATGGTATAATACCAATAAAATATTAAATAAATAAAAAATTTCTAAATTTTAAAAGTTTTGAATCAGTGAACACCTTGTTTGATCAATTAAATATCGAATTTTAATAGCAGGTATAATCTGTATTACAATTGAATTTATGATTATAACATCTTCATGTACATCCATCTGTGTTTCTTTTATAAGGTTCAAATACATCTGAAACTATATATCTTTTCTTTAGCTATAATTCTATTAACAATTAATCATTTCTTTAATGTTTTTATCTCTTATGTTTTGCTATGTTTGATCTACGTCTATCCATAAATAATACAGGTAACATCTCTAACCAAAAAAGCTAAAATCTAGTATTATTCAAAAATATAGATTTAATAAATTATTAAAAAGTATTAAGTGAATTGAAGGAAAGGCTGCCAAATTGGTTTCACAAAAGCACCAAAAGATATAAAAGATTCGGCGCTTTGTTCAATTCCACCTAATAGTAAATAGCGGAACAAACATGGGCTATCATTTCAAATTTCTTACCTTCTCAGAAGATATAAAAGATTCGGTGCTTTGTTCAATTCCACCCAATAATAAATAGCGGAACAAACATGGGCTATCATTTCAAATTTCTTACCTTCTCTATACATAAAAGAGCTTCGTATTTTGTTTGATTTAAAGGTGGAAATTCATTACAATTAGAAAAAATAAATTCACAACACCAAAATTATCGTTAACTTCCCTTGCTTTGCATTCCGGTATCTTTAACAATAATTCAAATATATACTAACTGGCCCTTTCCAATAATCCTATAGGTGTACACCGCGCAGTATATGATTTTTAGATTGAAAATACTAACAGTACAAAAACTTTTTCAATTAAACCTATTCTTCTAATAGAATTATATTTTAAATCTGATATAATATAATTAAATATCGAAATTGATTTTATCTATATGTTTCTCTTCTTATAACAGAAGCATATAAAGCGGTACTGATATATTAATAAAAGGTATTAGCTGACTGTATCTTACTAAATAGCAATAAGATGGGTGATATTAACCACCATTGATATAATAAAATGTGATATATAGTGGATACATAGAAAATATTCTTTAAGATAAAATCATAGATTTTAAAAATCAAAAAAATTATTTATTATTTGAATTGAACATAACCCAAACCCAAAATGAAAAATATGATCCAAATATGAGTTGTATGACAATTGTAGATACAATTATTATAATTAAACAGCAAATAAATAAATAAAAAAGCCACTTTAACATAATAGATGTAACTCCAATAGTTCATATATAATTTTGTGACATTTAAAACTAAAACAATAAAATATTTTCAAATTTTTATTGTTGTGTAATTTGATTAAATTTAAAATGAAAGTCTATAGAGCTACATACATTTAAATATTTTAATTTCAACTAAAAATATAAAAACTTGATAATCAACAAGCTAGTATATTCTTCTTATAAATAAAATTAGTTAGTGATGAATATTTTATACTACAAATCTTATTTTTAATTAATTAATATCCTTATCACTTGATAAAGATATGTATTGTACTATTTAAGATTTAATAAATGTTCATGATCCCTCTTATTATATTTTTAAGGAATTAAGCTTATCAATGTGCATTTAGAATCAAATTTCAATCATTACACTATATAATTCGTATACTAACCATATATAGTTGAATGTTGGTCCATTATTATTGATAAAATATAAAAAAATGACGAAATATTTAAATTATATCTGATGGTGTGACTTAGATAGATTTGAAATCAATATTTACAATCTTATTAAACAATTTCTTATAAATAGCTCTATTTTATACTGTTCTAGCCATTTTCTTAAATTTTTCACTTAATTTTTGCTATTTTATAAAATATAACGTTAAAACGTGTGTATGTAAAGTAATTCTGATACATTCTTCTATTATATATCAATTTACCTACAAACATACTTTTATTTTATAATTACGTTTCTTTATTTGCTTTACTTAAGTTTTTATAATCATTTTCAATTTTTTACAAATTTTTTTCCTATGAAGGTTACAACATTTGTAAAGACTTTTAGATCTTCAATTACCTCAGTATGCTCTAGCGATGATCTAATAGTTGTATTTAGGGAAAATAAGACTGTAGAATTCATAAACACTATGTCCTTAAGATCATTATTTAAGTTTATAACACCTTTTCAAGTGTCTAACTCACATATAGTTGGTAATCACATATTTATAGGCTCAATGTTTATAAATATCAACACCCTAAACATAGAAAAGCTTGGCTTCAGTCCAATAAAGTTCTGCGGCTGTGATGATGGTATTATTTTTGTAAACGAATTTGGTGAAATCTTAAAATATACAAAATTTTTAGAGAAATTTGAGTTAGAAAATACAAAGTTGAAGGACACAAAGCTAACATATATTAAATATAAGAATGGAATCCTAGGATGGGCAACCTCTTCTAATTTATTTAGAATTTCAAAAGACTTTAAGAAATACAGAGAAATTGATTTGAAAGTTACCGGTTTTGATATCTTTTGTGATTATATAGTAGCATTTAATGATTTTGAACTTATATTAATTGATATTAAATCATTAGTGGTATTGGATTCTGTTGATGAAAGCAACATATCTGACATCATATGCACAAAATCGATCAATGTATCTACATCAGAAGGTAAACTTGTTAATTATGTTATAAAGGATGGTAAATTAATCAAAAAATACTCAAATAGCAGGTCATTCACACCCATAACTGGTCTATTAGAAAATAATGGTAGGTTAATGTCTGTTTCTGATCATTTGGCCTTTTACTATAGCAATGATTTTGTAAAGGTAAAGAGGTTGTATGAAAATATAAATGTTGGATATGTTAAGGACTATTTTTATACGTCTTATTGTAGATCGATTGATCTTTATCATAAGAGTAAAGAATTTGATAAATCATTGGTTCAAGACTTTGATTCTAAGGTTAATTTTAAAATTGATAAATCACTTATAACTGGTGATTTCACACACTACCTAAATTTTAATTTGAATGATGCGCTGATATGTGCCGGTGTTCATGATAAATATATTTGCTATTCATCAGGTGAAAAAACAAATTTATTTTTCTTTTACAGCGGTGAAGTTCCTAAATTAGAGAAGGTTAAGGAGTTTGAAAGGAGTGTTAAGATTTATTTTTATAATCAAAACCTTATATTGTTCACATACACTAAATTGATCATATTCGATCTTGATAAATTTGAAATTATTTCTGAAATTGATTGTACAATTAACAGTTATATAGAAGAAATACTTAAATATTATAAGATAAGCGTTAAATACAACAAAGATACTGAACTTTTAGCAGATGTTAAGATAGTTGATGATACAATAACACCACTCGTCTCTTTGAAGTCATATGGTTACGAGCACAATTTAAAAATAGGAAATAAATACCATTCAACCATAGGCTTAATTAATAGCGAATACTTCTACAATTCAAAGAGTCTTTTTATAAAAAATAAAAGTTTAGACGTTGGACCAATCGTAGTGGGTGGAGCAATTCATAATGATCATTTAGTAATGGTTAAGATGAAACAACCCTTTTCGGTTCATAAAAAGAGATACGGACATGAATAAATAAAAATATTTTTACTTTAAGGAAAGATTCAGTTTTTTATAATAGAAGAAGTCATTTAGTTTTTAATTATAGAAAAATATATTATTAATGTAAAGTGTACCAGAAATTTATACATTAGGAGCTTAAATAGAAATGGTGTGATATTTCCCTTTTTAGTTTGTTATAAATTGAAAAAAAATATAATAATTTATTGATATTAATACTTTATTAGGTTAATGAAATATATTTACATGCCCATTTTGGTATTAACCATCATCAGCATCAAATATTTTAGATTATCGCTAATGGTTGATATGAATTACGACCAATGTCTTATACATAGCCATTCGTAGATTATTGGATATTCAAAGCTTTTTATAAATCTAGTCTAAGGGTTTTACTCTAAAATTTTCAAATATAAGAACTTTTTTCAAGCTTATCCAAGTTTGTGGATGAAAGAAGTAAACATAGACTGGATGTCTACACAGAAGCCAGAGACGAAAAATAGTACTAAAACACCACAATTGGACATTCCGGACCACAATTTCTGGACTAAAACAGCTGAATATGTTTCAAGTGATGATAGAGAATCAGTTGGGATTACTCCAAAAACTTTTACAATCGACAGTGTTGAGGAGCACGAAGATCACGTAGTTCTTAACTCTAGCGAAGGAAGCATACATGTCAGCGGTGCCTGGTCCAGTTTATCATTCAGTCCACACCAAAAGGTAAAACTAACGAGCTGTATTTGTTGTTCAGATGTTAACCTTGACATTGACAGTGATGAAATTTTCTCAAGTGATTCAGAAAACGGAAAAACAAAGGAAAAGCACAATTATTACGTGTCAAATGATAATAACTATCTACTTTTTGATGATGATGTCATGTCAGTAACACAATTCTGCAAATCCATTGAGTGTACAAATTTTCCTTTATTTCAAAAAAAAATTGAACAGTTGGATTTTAAATTTCAAAACCCTTTCATCGCAATTGGTGTGATATTACACAGTGTAATAGAGCAAGCTCTATTGATGGAAAATTATTCTATAGATTTTTTGAAAAATGAAATAAGAAATCAGGCAAAAGAAAATCTTATTTTGCTGTACATCTCCAAAATATCACTAAGGGAATTCATTATAGAGTGTGAGGCACAGATTAAAAATGTTGTTGAGTTCTGTAAGAAAACAAGTGGTATTACTGATGTAGAAAAGCCTGTTTTCTCTACCCTCTTTAATTTGAAAGGTAAAATTGATTGTATGAGCCCAAGAAATCTTTTTGAGATCAAGACAGGATCTGTACATCGAATGGATCACAGGGCACAGGCCTTGCTTTATTATTTATTACTTAAAGAAAATATAGACTTTGATATTATACCATACTTACATTATCTTAAAAGCTCACAACTTCACAAAGTTGATGTTAAGCATTCAGAAATAGTTGCTTTGCTTGTCAAAAGAAACGTTGTTGCGACTGGCCATTTTAAAGATTGTGAATGTTCAAATGAATGCTCAATTTTTAAAAAGATCAATTCTCTTGATAATAATCATTTTCTTAAGAGGCAATTCAAAGCCATAGATGATGAATCTAATGTTAGTTTAAGGTTTTTTGAAGCAACAATAATGGAAGTATCGTTGAATATTGTAACAATCAGTTCAAATATTGAAGTTTTTGAAGGAGGGTATCTTGGAATTTACACTGATAGTAAACAGTTTTTAGGTAAAGGACGAGTTGATAGAATAAGAGGGAATGATATCATAATAAAGTTGCTTGGAGATGGATTTGTGAATAGTGATATGAATATACTAGTTGTTATAGATAACAACAGTAATTTTTACAAGTATATGAGATACTCTTTATTTTATGTTGCTTATCCTCGCTATGTTGTTTATAGAATGGGTAGTTATAATTTGCCAGGTGAAGAGCTTGGAATGGATGTCCCTCTTTATTGTGATGAAGAATTTAATGTAACATTTGACTTTAAGTCATCATTAGATACTGAGTATGAACAATTTACTAAGAAGAACATTGAAGAATCTGACGAGATTGTGGTAGATGATATGTTTTCGTCAGAACAAGACCATATAAGTCTAGACGATAGTGATGTTAGTGTTATATTTACTGATGAAGGTGATGCTAAGCCTTTAGATACAGAAAAAAGTAGCACAACGATCAGATCATGTAAATTTTTGGACGATGTATTTGAAACGTCACCAAATGTTGACGACAGTAGTTTTTGTTCTCTTGATTCTAGTTTCAACCCAACTATATCCTCAGAGGATGAATTGCTAGGAGAACCATTGATTATAAAGAAAGGGCAGGAGGTTAATAAGTCAAACTTAGAACTAAGAGAAATTGATATTAATGTTGATAAGCGTGTCAAATCCGATAAAGACAAAGAAGTTGTATTTAATATGTGTAAGAAAGATATATTTATTAATAATGATATCAAAAATACCACTGAACCATCGTCTGACTACATAGACTACTTCACACCACAAACAAACAAATGTTCTTATACACTACAAATACCAGATAAATTCAAATCAGAATTTATTAACTTGAATGAAGATCAAAAAGAAGCATTATTTAAAGCTTTAAATACTGATGATTATAGAATTATACATGGTATGCCAGGGACAGGTAAAAGTACTTTAATAGCACTTTTAATAAGGATTTTACTTTTCTATGGTAAGAAAGTTCTTTTGATTTGCTATACACATCTTGCAATTGAAAACCTGATCAAGAAACTTAAAAGTATAAATATTTACTATTCTAAAAAGGAAGGCAATAACTATAAGACCTATGAAGAGATGATGAAGAGGTTTACTAATATTCAGCTTGTGGTAGGAACTTGCTATTGTTTCTCAGATCCTGTGTTTATAGAACGAAAATTTGATTATTGTGTAGTGGATGAGGGTTCACAGCAGCATCTTCTGCTGACTTTGATTCCACTAAGCTTATCTAAGAAATTCTGTGTGGTTGGTGATCATCTACAGCTTAAGCCCCTAACCAAGACATCAAAAACATTAAGCTTATCTTTATTTGAGTATCTCTTAAAAACAAACCCTGATAAGGTGAATGTATTGAAATATCAGTACAGAATGGGAAATGAGATCATGAGGCTGCCTAATGTGCTATTCTATAAGAATAGGCTTAAAGGTTTTGATAAAGAGTCTAAATGTGAATTTATCGACTCTACAACTATAAATGAGTCTCAGTTCTTTAATAATTATGAAGCTACAATTCTTTGTTATTTTAATTCTCAAGTAAGTTACATCAAGTCTTTGACATCTAATAGGGTGACTACTATAGATAAATTTCAGGGAAGTGAAGATGATAGAATTATTGTGGTTTTTGATCCTGTAGTTTCGTGTTCTGTTCTAGAGAGTAAAGAGAGACTTAATGTTGCTCTTACTCGTGCCAAAACCCATTTGATTTTGCTTGGGAAGAGAAATGAGATGATGAAAATTGAATTGTTTAAGTCTCTTTTAAATATAATTGAAGATGGTAAAAATTAATAATTTGATATCTATAAATGTAATTGAAAAATAAACAAAATAAAATATTTTTGTATGTTTATTAAACAGTGAGATGATGAAAATCAATAATTTAAATATTTCAAATATAGTTAAAAATAATATATTTTTGTATTTAAGCAACCTTATAAGTAATATATTATAGTTTGTATTTAAGCAGCCTTACAAGTAATATTATCATAGAAATATATTTCTTTATACATTTTATAATATTTTTTGTTTTTTTTTGATTAAAAATTTTACTTCATGTTATTTTACGAACTATTTAAAACAAAGATTGACCAGCAGATTTCGGTGGTGTTAAAGAATGATATAGAAGTTTGTGGTGTTCTCAAGGGTGTTGATTGTTATCTAAACATAATGTTGGAGGATGTTTATATTGAAAAGCCACATTTCTTAAATCTTGTAAAAACTTCAATAAGAGGTTCATCTGTAAAGAAAATTCTGTATAAAACTGATGCCCATGATGATTGGTTAACAGACGCAACACGATTGAAGTTTAGTTTGGAAAAATAAACAATGTTAGCTCTTTCAAACTCTAAATAAATATTTAGAAACATTGTTTCATTCTATTTTATGGTTTGTAAAACAATAACACATGCTACGAAGTGAGAGGGTTGCGCCCGTAAACATGTATTTTAGCAAGGAAGGACTCGAAACAACAATTAAAGAGATTGCTGATAAAGATATTATTCATTTTATTAAGAAAAATGAGAAAGAAGAAACAGGGGAAGTTAAAAAGTTGGAGCAGCAGCTTTTTTATCTTCAGAGACACTTTATCATAGAAAATGATAAAATAGAAGATAATCTTGACTATAAAAGCTGTGTTACGGAATTCAATGATGTTTATGAGAAGGTTATCAAATTTAAAAAGGAAAGAGAGAATCTTAAAGATAAAATTAGGATTGAAACTGAAAATATAAAAATGAGAAAAGAAATATATCAATTCCATAAGCATATTGGTGATGCTGAATTGATAGCTGCAATCATTGACACACAGAAGAAATTTATTGTTAAAAAAATTCTTAAGGAAAAGCTAAGGAGAAATATTTACATCAATATTGTTGATAAAAACTTAAGCCATGGTAAGAAAAGTGTGTTTATTGTTTATGTTTATGGTACGACATCACGTAAAGTGGTTAGAAATGTATTTGAAACTATGGATGGTAGACTTTATAACCAAGAGAAGAAAGTATATACAAGTGATGGGACTGTTAACAATGATTTTAATCCACTAGAGATGATGGACCAAAACATAGGAAAGAAGAAGGAAGTCAGAGGCATGGAATCTTCTGTTGATATTCTGAATTTAAATAATGAAAATATTTTCAATCATAAGTCACACATCTACACCACCGAAGAGGAAGCAATTATGGACTTTAAGGAAGTCTATGATCAATTAATTCAACATAAAAATGATCTTGACCTAGAATTTGAAGAATTAGAAAATACCATTTCTAAAAAGTTTGTCAATTGGAAGTATATCATTAATAAGGAAAGAAAGATTTGTGAGACCATAAGCAACTTAGAGCAGGTGGAGGGTGATTCTTACGTTGGACAAGGCTTCTGCCTTGAGGATAAGCTACAAGATCTAAGCAAGTGCAAGTCTTTAGGTAAAAGACGGTTTTTCTATGAAAAAACAAAAACAGAAGAAACTTATCCAACCCATTTTTCAACAAATTCTTTTACTGAAGGATTTCAAAATCTCACAAATGTATTTGGCATACCTCAATATAGAGAAATCAATCCTGCTATATTCATGTTATTTACATTCCCTATTATGTTTGGTGCAATGTTTGGTGATGTATTTCATGGTTTAATATTACTTGGAATATCAATTTCTTTGATTTATAAATATGAATCACTTAATAATAAGTGTGGTGTCTTTCAAATAATATTGGATGGTAGATTTATCATCTTATCTTGCTCTTTTGCGTCAATATGGTTTGGATTTTTATATTCAGACTTTGCTTCACTTACGATTTCACTGTTTTCATCAGGTAAAAGGACTTATCCGTTTGGTATTGATCCAATATGGCATGAGGCATCGAATAGTCTAACATTTACAAATTCATTGAAAATGAAAATGTCTATAATACTTGGTTTTTTTCATATGTTAATAGGTTGTTGTATTTCTGTGATTAACGCTGTGTATTTTCATGATAAGCTAACACTTTTCTGTGTTATTATACCACAGATTGTAGCTTATACGCTATTTTTGGGGTATCTAGTGTTTCTTATTGTATATAAATGGACAGTAACTAGTTTTAGACCATCTCTTATTAATACTTTGATAGGTATGTATACTGATCCTTTTAATATAAAAGATCAAATGTATCCCGGGCAGATGTACGTGCAGCTATTTATAGTAGCTATAATTTTATTTTGTATACCGTGGATGTTTTTTTCAAAACCATTGACTTTGTTATCAAGGAGGAGGGTTAGAGATGATGATGTTTTAGATTTATGGATTAATTCTGGAATTCATACTGTAGAATTTGGACTAGGGTTGATTTCAAATACTAGTTCATATTTGAGGTTATGGGCTGTGAGTTTAGCACATGTTCAGCTGACTTCAGTGCTTCATCAGTTTACGATAGGAAATAAGAGTTGGATAGTGTCGATTGTGTGTTTACCTATTTATTTAGTTTCTACCATGTTTTTACTGATTGGATTAGAAGGGTTAAGTTCGTGTTTGCATGCGCTTAGATTAAATTGGATAGAATTTTTCTCAAAGTTCTATCGTGGTGGTGGTGTTGAATTTAAGCCTTTATCTTTTAAACTAACACATGATGATATATTTGGAGAGAATTAAAGCTTAAATAAAATGATATTAATGATTTTTAAAAATATAATTATATTATAGAGTGATATTTGGTTAGAGAGTTATTAATGTAATATATTATAGTAATAGTTAATGAAAGTGTTTTATTATTACTTATGAGTAATAATTGATCAAATTAGAGTCATTAATTAGTTAGTTTTTATAGAAACATAACTTAAGTACAATATAAAATATTTAAACGCAAGTCAAAACCTTGAAATTATATTTTAACATAAAATATTTTATAAATTTAAAAAAAAATTATTAAAATTGTTCATATATTAAAGTATTATGTATTCAATAAATTGTTTTTATAAATTATTGATTGAAGATCAACAAATAAATTATTTTGTGATTAAAAGATAAACAATAAAAAAGAGTGATCATGATCTATGAGATATAATTATGTCATAATATAATATAATTGTATATAATATAAGTGTATATAATATATAATCAATATATATTAATTTATGTGATAATATAATAAATATGTAATATATTAAATTACATACTTCTTAATTTATATTTGGCTATGATTTTAATCATAACAAATTCTTGATCAATTGTTCTTAGATTAGTATAAAAGCATACAAAAAAATAAATTTATGAATATTTTTTACTTTTTGTTAAATTTTGCATTTGCAAAGAATAAAGGGAAATATGTAGTAAATTCAACAAAAGAAATTAATAATGAAGAAGAGAATGAAACTTTATATGATTCGCTAGACTTTATATTTGATTTGATAAATATTGTTGAAGATAAAAAAGAAGAAGAAGAAGAAAGCTTTAAAACTCACTTATAAATAAAAGTTATGATCAAAATCATCTATTATAAATATTTTATTGTGGTTTATATAAAGTTTGACTTTATTTTATATAAGAAAGATAAATATGATTTACGTCCTTTATTATTATATACAAAGCCTAGTTAATAGGTTAGTCAATAGGTTAGTTAGTTAGTTAGTCAATAGTTTAGTTAGTTAGTTAGTCAATAGTTTAGTTAGTTAGTTAGTCAATAGGTTAGTTAGTTTAGTTAGTTAGTTAGTCAATAGGTTAGTTAGTTAGTCAATAGGTTAGTTAGTTAGTCAATAGGTTAGTTAGTTTAGTTAGTTAGTCAATAGGTTAGTTAAGTTAGTTAGTTAGTCAATAGGTTAGTCAATAGGTTAGTCAATAGGTTAGTTAGTTAGTTAGTCAATAGGTTAGTTAAGTTAGTTAGTTAGTCAATAGGTTAGTTAAGTTAGTTAGTTAGTCAATAGGTTAGTTAATATTTTTCTATAATATCGATTTCAATTCTATCAAATACTTAAATCTACCTTTTATTGATCTAAGATGAGTTTATAAGTAAATAATAATATTATATCAAAATAACTTAATAATTTACCATATCAATCCTTTTTCTTCACCAATAGACATTACATTAATACATTCATTTCAAAATATCAAATTTTTACAAAAATACACAAAATTTTTAAGTCTGAAAAAAAATTTAAATAGACTGCCAATGTCAAACGAGCTGGTACTTAAAAATGCAAAAATAGAAAAATTAAAGGCTCATTCAAATTTAAACATCTTTACAGCCATTGGATACAAAACTTGCATATTATTTAATAAAAATATGGAAATATTACAACATCATTTAGATTCAAATCCAAAAGAAAAATTCATTTGTTGTGATTTCATAGACATTTCCAATAAACATTATTTGATCTTGGCAGGAGAGTGCGCCATACTTAAATTTTTAAATTTAGAAACAGGCGTTGTAGAATCATATTGCAAAGGACACACTGGCGCTATTTTTGATTTAAAAGTATATTCAAATTATTGCTTTACATGCAGCGAAGATAGAACAATTAGAGCATGGGATGTCAATACCTTTGAGTGTGTTTTAACAATGGGTGGCATGTTTGGACATAAAGACAGCGTAACAAGTATTGATATACATCACACGGGTGAATATTTGGTTAGCACGGGTGTTGATTGTTCAATAATGCAGTGGAAAATAGAATATCCTTTGAAAGAGTATAAGCTAATATCAAAACCAACACATTCCTTCCTTAATATACACCAAACTGTTATTACAAAAATTAAATATTATGGTGATTTTATAATTTCTCTATGTAACAACAATGTATCAGTGATTTACAATAATCTTGATCTAAGTGGAGTATATGGCAGAGAGTTCAAGGGAATGGGTACAGATGAACCTATTTTTATAGGATCTATCAATTTGTACAGTAAAAGTATTGTTTTTGATGTTAAAGGACATATTTTTATAAGTCTTAGCCCTAGTGGATTTTTTTCATATTTTGACTTAAATGAGTTAAATAATGAAAACACCCCATTTATAGAAAATTCTGGATATGAAAATTGTGAAGATTTTATTATTGTTGATGATCAAGTTATTGTGTCACTTGGTCGTAAAATAGAGCTAAAACAGTTGAAATTATCTGAATATTTTGATAGAACAAAGTATAATTAGATATAAAAGAATAAATTAATGTTAATTAGTTGAATGATCATGTTTTTATAGTTTAAACTAGTTAAGATAATAAAATATTATGGAGCTGTTGAACTTGCGATCCAAGTAAATTTTCAATCTCGTTTTTTAAAAATATAATAACTTAAGTATTATGTTGTTAAAGTTTATTAATATAATTAAAAATTTGATATTTTTAGTTTAAATTAAATATGTTACCAAATAACCTTTTTTTGGGGTTAATTTTTAAGAATTAGGAACTGTAGTTTAGAGCCGAGAAATGCTAAAAGAAAAGAAGAATTATATTGTCGTGATTCACGCGTATGGGCTTCCCAATATATGCTGAATAAAAATAGAAAAGGGTTTATTGCTTTTGTTGTTGTCCTGTAGTGTTTTTAGCTTGTGTTTCTGATTTGGATTGTTCATAATATCGATAGGTAAAATTTACAAAACTTCTTAAATACCCAGAAAGGTACTCATATAAGATATAACTCGAGTCGGTAAGCTATGTTAGAAAATGATGATATATGTTTGATCCATCAGAATGTAAGTCGCACACCTAAATAAAAAATTGGTGCGTGTATAAAACACTTCTGTATAAAAAAACATCTTATATATCTAGAAAAGAAGAGACACATTATCGTTAGACCTGAACGAAAAAATCCAGAAGCATCATCTTAAAGACTCAATTTAATAAGTGATGAAAAGGTCTGTCCAAGTTGTGGTCGATTGATGTCACTACAAAAATGGCTATACTTGACATTGTTTTAAAAGCTACAGAAAAATCTTTCATTAAGAGCAGATTCATTTTTATGATTTTAAACTTACATTACAATGTATTTTAAGACTTTATTTAAACTTTCTGGTATTTCTGATAATGATTAGTTAGTTAGTTAGTTAGTTAGTTAGTTAGTTAGTTAGTTTATTTAGTTTTAGACGAGAATGGAAGATCATTGAAATTGATGACTCGCTGTTCTTTAAAAGAAAATATGATCGTAGAGTCTAACAAATGGTGTTTGGTATATTGCTTGAATTGAAAGAAATAGTTAAATTGTTTTATTGTACCCCTTGAAAGGTTAGATGCTTCTACTATAACCTGTGTAATTTTGGAAAATGTTTTACCAGGTATAATTATTGTTACAGATGAATAAAGACCTGCACTTTTGATGTTAGAACGTTAAACATTTATTGAATTTGTATCTCTCTTGATAGCAGGGTACACATCATTGCAAGCAAATAAATATCTAAAGGTTTTCAAATACATCTATTTTTTAGATTTATTCTAAGAAGAAGTCTTTTATGTTCAATAAATTTTGATCTTACTTAAGAAGATTGAATAAAAAAATTAAATTATATTATTTTTCTAAAACTTCTTATCATATTTTGCAATTTTTAATTCTAGTTTGAAAATGTATTTTTTCAGCACAGAGTGTATTAAAAACTTATAGTTCAATGTAATAACAAATACATTTTATAATGATATTCATGTAAGAGTTACAGCTAACAAACCATTTTGACTAAGATGTACAAAGAAATTTGTTTAAGGTGAATGTTTCAAATACAAAAGATAGTAATATAGAGCGAAGAATGTATCACTTAAATTACATAATTTAGAGGAAGAGATTTAATTTAGGGTTGGGGTTGTATGCCAGGGTTATGAAACTTAGTGCTGTAATTATAAGGACAAATTCATGTGGTTATATTAATCTTTCAATATAAAATTCTTTAAACAAATGATGTTATTAGATCAGTTTACATTTTAACAAGGCAACGTATCTTGTCACATTTCAAGGTTATATTTTAATGAAAATGTTATTAATTGGCTAGCTAAGTACTTGATATAAACCCAATGAATTCATTTTATCAAAAATGGGTTTAAATCACTAAATGATTATAATAATGAAATATTAAAATTATGATCTAATATACCAGACAACTTTGTTAAAAATTAATTTATACATTATAAATAGATGTACATCAGTTATTAAAGTCAATGGTGGTACAATAAATCATTAATTAAGATTTTTTCCAGGGATCATATTTATAAAATTCGTAATATATATTTATAATTGTAACAGTATTCTTTCTCCAGTGTGTAAAATATAACATTTTCTTAGATTCAATATCAAAAATAAAAATATTAATATCAAAAATTAAATATCAAAAATAAATATCAAAAATAAAAATTAAAAAATTCAAAATTAAAAATAAAAATATGTATATCAAAAATAAAATATGTATATCAAAAATAAAACATTTATATCAAAAATAAAACATTTATATCAAAAATAAAAATATGTATATCAAAAATAAAACATTTATATCAAAAATAAAACATTTATATCAAAAATAAAATTATTTATATCAAAAATTAAATATCAATATCAAAAATAAAACATTTATATCAAAAATAAAAATATGTATATCAAAAATAAAAATATGTATATAAAAAAAAAAAATATGTATATCAAAAATAAAAATTCAATATCAAAAATAAAGAATT
>JAOXFI010000059.1:0-36434 GCA_029232285.1 Agmasoma carcini (nom. nud.) | reverse complement strand
TTTTTCTATCTAATTTAAAATTTTTCATATCTACATTTAATGTTTCCATTGATAATTATCTAAATTTAAGGTCTTTTCTAAAAATTATTATTTATATTGTTTTTCTATCTAATTTAAAATTTTTCATATCTACATTTAATGTTTCCATTGATAATTATCTAAATTTAAGGTCTTTTTCTAAAAATTGTTATTTATATTGTTTTTCTATCTAATTTAAAATTTTTCATATCTACATTTAATGTTTCCATATAAACCTATGACACTTTTTAATGGCGTTTTTATTATTCCAACTAAAACAAAATTCTTTTATAAATTTTGAACGACAAGTTGTTAGTACCCTTTTTCTCTTTTAATCTCATATGTTATGAACCAGAATGAAATATATTGAATTATGACTGATCATCATTGTAATTAATCATAATCTCTAAGACAGTGTAAAAACATTTAAGAATGATGCCTTTACAAGAGAACGGTGCAA
The DNA here is from genome assembly GCA_029232285.1 of Agmasoma carcini (nom. nud.). Lineage (NCBI taxonomy): Eukaryota > Fungi > Microsporidia > Thelohaniidae > Agmasoma > Agmasoma carcini (nom. nud.). Next base: position 35,956 of record JAOXFI010000059.1, on the reverse strand, counting down.
GACGACAAACACGGGCCTGGTACCCCATACAACACATAAATAAACCTCTTTGGTGCAATATTTTACAAATACCCAGTTATATTTGGGTTCGACATCATACTTGATAAAATTATTAAATATTTCAACATTTTACATGTGAACACAACTTTGCTTATCAATGAAACAATATTTTCGACAAAAAGTTCTGTTCTGATAACCTATTTTCGTTAGTTGGTTATATACGTGAGCCTCATCTGTAAAAATGTGGTATTAGATAAAATTGATCATTAAAAATAGGTAAAATAACATTAGCTGTTTTATCATAAATTACTTGTACATAAACGAGAGTTATTTTGCTATTACTGACCTCAATCATACATAATACATCTGAGTCATTGTATGAAGATATGCCTTATGATGTTTGAATTTGTAATTCATCATTGTTTCATCAATCTGAACAGTTTATTATGATTTATATTATAGCAGAAATACAGTCAATTAACTCTATATTATTATATAATAGTGTTAGTGGAAATATTACCATAGCAGCTAGAAGTAATACACAGACTTTCTGTTGCAAAATATCTATTCACTACCTTGATATCAATGGTGTATGGTTTAATGAGAGTATTTTTCTAATAGAAGTGCGTTTTTTATCATCACTACATCTTCTATTGATACATTTCCATTATAATCCATCTTTATACCTTTTTAATTTATTCAGATTCAACTCATGATACAATACTTCTGATGTGAAATCAAATTGTTTATCTGTAAAACCCTCTTAAGTTACAAATAACTTTTCAAATTCTCCAAAGCAAGTCTTTAAATAAAATATTAATAATTAGTGTAATTTTTGGGGATGTTTGGCTCTGATAAAGAAAATTATTTCTTATCTAATTTCACCAATAAAAAAATTGAAAATATTTTACAATAATATATAAAGCTTTAAATAAAATTAAGAAAAATAAGATATTTTAACTTTTATTTATATTTCACATCAAGCTCCAAATATTTAAAAACCTTTGATAAAAGTTTAGATCATGTTTATTTTCCCCAATAAAGATATCAAATCTAACCCATTGTTAATAGCGTTGTTTTTATAATTAAAGAACCAACAAAGTCCTTGTAAAATATGTCTATAATCAAGACTTAAAGATTTACTTTTTTACTTTTATGTTGTTGAAAGATTGCATAGCTTGTGTGTTTACCAAAGTGGTTGCATTTATGACAAATACTGTCATGTATTAAAGTATAATGACTTAATTTGTTTAACTTCAATGTTCATCAGCCCAAATGATGAAATTTGACCACAAATTATATGGTTGATGCTTTCTTAGCAGGTAAGACTCTGGCAAATACACGTCTGATCTTAATATAATACACAACAGTACAAATGTTATCTGTATTATTAAATAGTAATCTTTCCCTTTGAATTTTAAAATTTAGCATGGTTTTATAAACTTGAACCTTAAAACTGGGCCCATATAATTTACTAGTTAAAAATCGTTTCAAGGGTTTCATCAATAAAATTATTATTTATTTTAAAGAAATTAAAATAACAATTTTTCATGTTTCGATTTAGTTTGTACAAAAGCAAGTTAATATTGCCAAAATAATTTAAAAAAAATTGATATTAGAAAAAAGTATTTATAATAATCTTGGCAGTTAATATTAAGGAACTGTAAGAAAACCTGTTAATTTTACAACTATATTTATTTAATGTTATTTCCATGTTTTTTCTTCATCACATATACATGAATTACTTATAATTTACAAACTCAAGACTTTTTATACTTCTTATTGTCTGTTCTAATTCATCAACCAAAAATACAATTCTTTATTATAAATAGGTCAATATTATCCCAAAATGAGAATAATAGAATTGATATCGTATTTTTATATTCGTTTTAGGTTTGTATATTTGAGCGAATTAGATGGTTTTCTAAAGTAAGAAAATTATAACAAAGAAACAGATATTAAGACGCTTGTTTGAAGATTATCAAAAGTAAATCTGTTTTGTCGATTTTCATATTGAAGTTTAAGTAGGAGGGTTAAATATTAACAACCTTGACAAGTATTGATATTTACATATTAGATGCTGTATCGATTGCAGAGGCGTGATAATACTAACCAGAAGGTTATAAATTTAAATAGTTCGAATTTAAAAATAGTTTCATTTTCATGTTGTTATAATAAATACTTAAATTGGAAGATTTATATGACATATAGATATATATCCTATCTATATATGCTAGGAAATCTTGATTTTGTTCAAAAGGTTGTTAATCATTCGACTGGGTTATTTTCAGAAGATGACACCTATACAAACAATATAAAATGATGTTGTCTTATTTAAAACCTTCTATAAAAAAAGATAATATTGTATGTTAAAAATATTGATGATTGGAACAGATAATATACTTTCAAGGCATAATATATTAAGCAATCAAAAAAATATTTTAAATTTTAGATTTATAGTTATTAGTGTATATTGATATGTATTACAAATTTTGTAAATTTGCCGAAAACAGGATATTTATGGGAATTAGTGATTAATAATTCATTATATATTCATTAACTTTGATAACTATTTTATATTAATCACTCATTGTAGAGATTAAGTTTTTAAGAAAATTATCAGGTATATTAAACCATAATTTTATTCATAAAGCCTTTAAATAATATAAAACATTTTATCAATGACTATGACCAATTATTTGATCTTATAAGACTTTTACATGTTGCTGCCCAAGCTGTAACATTTCTTGTAACATAGTCAAATATACTAGAAATTTTGAAGAAATGCATTTCGATATCCAAACAGAACTTTGTATAAAATAACAAAATTATTGAGTATATGGAAGTGATTTTTAGATGATTTGAAGGTATCTTTCTCTTTAATTATGAAGATTTTTAAATATTGAAAAAATTGACTTTAAAATTTTAAAAATAGTAATTTTAAAGGTTTATCTGATAGAACAATATCAAATAATTTTTATAAGCTGTTCAGATTATTTCGAGTTTAATCTGTTACAATTGAGCAGGTGTGGTATATTATATCAGGTTGATTAAACTCGATTAAAACATAAAAGAAAAGGTAACAGAAGGTGATATCAAGGCTTACCAAAATGTATGTAGAGCATTACAGGACAGGAATGCAAGCACATTAATACCCATAATTACAAAAACATGTGAACAAAATACATTTATTCATTTAAATAAAAAAGATATATGCAAGGAGGGCCTTCTTGACTTTGTCGGCTGGGCCCAAGTTAGCTTACCTTGCCTATAAAAATAATTTTTATATAAGTACACTACTCCAAAAAACCGACACCCTAAAAAGTTTGTTTAAAACTGTAAATTTTTAAATAAAAAATAAATCAAATTTAATAGTATAAGTATATCTATTTTGATAATTTGTATAAATTTTTTAATTAAAAACCGAACACCATGTAAGAATAAATAATTTTCTCTTCTTATTAAACTATAAATAAGAAACATAAAACAGATTCTCTTTATGATTATTCGACTAAGGTGGAATTTTTCAACACGTAAAATCAGTGTAAAAACAGAATTAAAGAGATCTAAAAAACAAGATCACGTTAGAAAATACAAGAATGATTAAGAGGATAAAAGAAAAGGTGGCAGGATGAAATTAATTTAAAAAATTATCAATAAAAACCCCACGCTACATGCCGTAATATCAAAAAAAAAGAGTAATTGAAGATAATTTAAAAGAGTGTGTCTTTTCTTAAAGAAAATCACTTTAGATGTGTTTATCTTTCTTCTAACCCAAAATTTGCAAATAATTAATAGATTAAAATTTGCAAAAAATGTGGCTATTTGATGGTAAAGTCTACTTTGGCAATGTTATTTTTTAAAATTTATAATGACGTTTTAAGTGCAAAGGTGTGGGTTAAAGAATGAAAACCAAAACCTATAAACGTAACTGTTAAATTTAGAAAAATTAGAATATTTTGTTTGGGGTTGTATGAGTATAAATATTGTTAGAAATTTGGTCTTTTTGGGTGGAACTTTTAATGCACTATATTATACTTTAATATTAAGCAATAATTTAGATTAGAGTGGGCGACAATTTTAATTTTCAAAATATAAATTTTAATAAAACAATAATCAAAAACATTAAAATAAAAAAGCATTAGAGTTTTTAATATATGAACATTGAAGTGTTAGAATGGCCTTCATGGAGCCCAGATCTTAATCCTATGGAACTTCTATGGGCTTATTTAAAGCAAAAACTAAAAATGTAATTTTTGAAAACGAGGCGCATTTAATATCAAAAATGGGTGAAATATAGTCTGAATTCAGTACCTTATTTTATATATTCTATGGGTGATAGAATTAAAGAAGCTATCGTAGCAAAATGTAATCATACATCATATTAAATAAAGGTATCTATTTTTTGGTTTTTAATTAGGAGTATCAAAAGTGTTTATATAAAATGCGCGATTTTAAAAAAATAACATAGATATACTTATACTATTAAATTCAATTTTATTTAAAAATTTACAGTTTTTAAACAAACTTTTTGGGGTGCCGATGTTTTTTTTGGAGTACTGTAAGTATATGCGCTTATTGATACAATGAATATTATATTTTATGATATTTTAAAGAATTTTGAATTATAATACTGTAATAAAAAGCACTTCTTTTTTTGAACACGGTTCTTACTCAACAAGCCATCTTATTATTATAAAGTGTTGAATTCTTTGATTTATTGTTGCTCAGGAATTAGTAGTTCAGATGCAACATGCACTAACAAATTGAAAGTTTCTGTGCTCATCTCAAATCTTCTATAAGAAAAGGAAGTGATGCGATAAGATCAAATATTGAACAATAGATTAATAAATATACTTTTAAGAGAATATATATCACAAATAAAAAAAGATCAATTTCTTAAAAAATATTTTAATTTTGAATTTATTTTGCTTTTCTATCTTTAAAATTGCACCTCAAAAATCCATCAAATTGATCAAAAGATCGCCAAATCGTTATAAGGTATATATAAGAGTAACATATATGTTAATCAATAGGTCAGATGAATGTAAAGAAGATCTCGAATTTCATATCTTCTATAAGAGGTTAACATCTTTAGGGCAATACTTTCAATTAATTAATCTTGGAACAACTTTAGATCAGATACAATATAGAACCTTAGCATAAAGACTTTGATGCGACGTTGGTCCCAGTAGAAGCTGTAATTGAGTTTAACAACATATAAACCGATGTTTTAAAGGAAAAATGTGTCTGTCTGATTAAAAAGTAGTAAAATCAAAAATGTTACTCCAACACTATTTAAGCGAATGAGTATATTGAAAAACTATAAATTTGCTTTCTTTTAAAAATTTATATAGAAAATATTCATACAATTTGGTAGATGAAATCAAAAATCCAAGATAAGCGACGAAATATTAAAAACATAATTGTTTGGTTAAAGAGATAAAAATAAATAAATATTCAATATATAAATTTTTATTTTGATTACAGCTTTTTTAGTCCCTGTTCATTCCTTATCAACAGGGTAGATTGTATTACAAATTTTAATTTTTTAGAAAACATGCCGATAATCTCAAAGTCCTAGGAAGTAAATCTTGGAGTATCACATTTACCATACCCTCACCTCTCTTTGTTAAGACAGGAAAATATTTATAAATGAAGTTTTGTTATCGCTCGCAACGTAAAGATTCGAGAAATAACTGAACAGTTTTTACCCGATTTCTTAAAATGCTTCTATGCTGAAGACTCAAACTTTTCTCTAAAAAGTTTATTTATACTGGTTGGGTTATTGGGAAAATCATTTTTCATAATTTGAAAGGTGATCTTTGATTACTTAATGAATTTTGTTAATATCTATAAATAACTATATCAGATGTCTATCTTATTGTATAATCTTATAACAGTCCTGCGTCTAATTATTTTTTTATGAATTCATTTAAAATAAAAAATAAATTTAATCACTTTTTTTATTAATTATTATTCTCATATAACTAAAAATTGTATAATCAAAATGGTTTTCAATATATTTGTGAAATTCATCATAAGATACTTTTAAATCCTTCAATTTATCATTATTAACAGCTTTAGCAAAAGATTCGAGATATAAAGAAAGTCTTTTTGTGTTAAATTCTTTCTGAAGCAGAAAATAACGAAGAATAAGCGACATTTCTTTAATATCTTTAATTTTTGGAGTATGTGCTACTATTATCCTTAAGAATTCATCATTTTCGTTTCTGTACATAGAAACATCATAAAATGTTATATCTTTCATACTATTAAATCCTTCAATATAATTATTGTTCTTAGGTATGCTAATAAGCTCATAAATAGCATATTTTAGATAGAATTTGATTTTATTTTTTTCCATAAAATCGTCTATTTCAGAATCAAATAATATTTTAAAGTAATATACTACACGGTTTGTACTATGTTCACATGAAACATCAAATTGTTTGAAATCCTTTCCGTCTAATTTTTCATTAAATGACACTTCAATTTTATTTTTGTAATAATTATTTATCAAGATAACTTCCTTACACAAATATTCCTCTAGGTTTGAATTATTACGATTTAAATTAAGTTTAACATTTGACATTACATAATTAAAATCAATTGTTGGTGAAGTTATAATACTATCAACATCTAATTCACATTGAAGAACCTCATTCGCGAATTTTGAAACATTAAGAGTGCTAATTTCTCTAAAATATTCGTATTTGGATGTTATTTTATCTCTAAGATACTCATAATCTGAAATTAATGGTTTTTTTAAAAAAATTAAAAATTTTCTTATAAAATTCAAGAATTGATCATCAGACCCATAATATAATAAACGATAGTGATTGACTCCTAAAACATTTAGAATGCAACTATTATATTGATAATGAACAAATTTTAATAAATGTACTAATTTTGAATGATCATTATAATTTAAGTCAGGTAGAATTAATATAATTGATATTGGTTGATTTATATAACTATATATTTTAATTTGGTCTTTAAGGATATTATTTTTGCCAGGTATAGGCTTGAGGATATCATAATGATATTTGATATTTAAGACATGATGGATTTTTTTACTAGAAATTTCATCATTAAAGCATAATATTGTATAATTTGATAGATCTTTTATAGCTTTTACTATTGTATTAGCAATTCTATTAGGATTTATCATTTTCTTGCACTTTAGTGAATTGACGAAAATAATGTTAGAATTTGATAACATGTTTAAAAAGTCTAAAACTAACTTCATTTCATGTGAAATATTACATTCTTGATGATTATTAAGATAGTTTATAAGACTTTTCTTATTAATAAAGCTTTTTATAGCATTTAGTAAAGTATTAAGAGCATGATTAGGATTTATCGTTTCATTTCCATTAACTTGAATAGAAATATTTAAAATATATTCAAATTTTGCATTAAAAGTATTGCTTAAATCCCAATTGTATTTTTTTGTCAAATAATTTGTTTTAAGATGATCTAGAAAAATTTTAAAAAAATAAGAATTTAGAGAATCTACTATATCATAAGTTGTTCTAGTATCTAACTTGGTTAGACATATACTAACAGTTATTGTGCTACGGTGTTGATTATTTTGATATAACACAAGCATACCATCTCTACATTCATTCTTTTCGATATGATTATCACCCATTCTAATTATATTATTAATATAATTAGAATAACTATCATCATCTTGTAAAACAAGCGTCTTTTTGTTATACTTGTCACTATTAAAGTTATTTAATGCTGAAATCTTAATATTATCAATTGATAGAGCTTTTGATATTAAATTTCTAACTTCTTGCTTATAATCTACATTTTTGTTAAAATCTTGAATTGTAAATGATTTTGAATTAGGAACAATAGAAAAAATTATACAATTGCCTTGTTCAAAGGAATGGAGTGTGTTTTCAGTTACGTTTTGATATATTTGATCCCAAATGTCATCATAAACAAAGTCAAATGAATTTATAAGCAAAGAAAATAAAAAATCAAATATTTCTTTTTCTATTTCAGAATTGGTTTTTTCTGTTCCATAAAAAAGCAAAGTATTTGAAGAATAAAAATATAAATTGATTGAACCATAAATATGGACGTATTTAAATTTGATATTAAATTTGTTTAGAATGTCATTATGTTGTTTTTTTAGTATATTTTCTAAGTGATTACATAGCATTAAGTTAGTTAGATGTAGAATTTCTGGATTATGATGATCTGGTACCTTCCAACCAAACATAATGGAGGTTGAAGATGCAGTAGTATCATTTATAAAGTTAAATTCGATTGAATGACAGAAAGCAGGTTGTAACAATGAAAGCAACATATTTTTTTAATTTTAAAGCTTTTTATATTTAAAAAAATAATAATTTATGACATGTTATTACATATATTGACATATAAGTAATAAATTATGACATTTTAGATGTTTTATTAGTAAGATTGCTCTGTTATCAATCAAAGTAGAAACAATATATATTGAACTATGAACCCAAGACAATATCAATAATCTTATTCATTAAAACTAACTAACGATAATATACTGGAAGGAAACACCGGAAACCTTAAAATGATTGATTTTTAATAAATATTGTTATAGTTATAAGTGTATATTGCGTTTTTTAATTTTTGTATCATTATTTTTTAAATTTAGTGGAAAAAACGGACATCTGACAAAGAAAACTGTTTCCCTATATTAAAATATAAATTTCATCACTTTAAATAGGATATATTGTCAATAAGATATATTTTACAAAAATATGATTATTTATGAATATACAGTGGTTCTGGGTGGCATATGACTCTTGAGGTGAATAATTTGGCTTGACGAGTTAAAAAAATTTAGAATATTTTCTGGAATTTTTAATCCATGTTATCTGGAGTTTTAAGATTCAATCAACGTCAGATAGGATATTGATTTTTGGATAATATGCATGTTGTAAAGGTATAAACAGTCAAATAAATGAAGTTATAGGAATATAAGTTGTAGTTCATGTTTAATAATTCAAAATGATGAGATTTTTATTTCTTTATCTCTACATTTAAATCATGAAGCACTTGAGCTAAAATCAAAAATGTGCCAAAGAATCATCAAACACTGCCAGTTCTTTAATGTAGCTGCTTTAATGATATATATGCTTCCCTACCAAAATATAAATCAATACATAATTTGGTTAATAGAACTAGATTAGAAGCTGTGCCTAGTTTTGTTCTTTTAACTTTTAAAACACTAGAGTCTATATGTTATAATCTTAAGGGTGAAATATTCTTTCTATAAAGACAGATTTTCAAAAAACGGTAGTTAGTAAGAATGATTCATGATGGTTAATTGACGGAACATTTAAAAGTATGCCATCTTATTTAGATCAATTGATAAGAATCGGGGTTGAATATATTAGAAGATTTTGACCTGTTCTTAAAATAGAATGTTTATAAAAATAATAAAATTTATTGATTGTTTCACTTAAGTCAATTATTGTAGATTATGAGGAGGCTTTGATAAACTTCTGTGAAAAACCTTCTAATCAACCGTGTCTTTATGGTTGTAATTTTCAAAGCCATAAATTGGACAAAAAACCAAATTTTAAAAAAGCCATAAATTAGACAAAAAACCAAATTTAACAAAACCATAAATTGGGCAAAAAACCATTTTAAAAAGATGTTCTGTGTTATCATTTTCTTAAATTAAGAAATATTACCTGATTTGAAAATATGAGAAAGATCTCAGCATGGATTCGTTCTTATTATATTTGATTATAGTTAGTAGCAATGATAATGTTCTATTTATGAATATAGAATTTTGGTTGTGTTATTCTAGGGTAATAAATAATATACACAGAACAACAAATGTTCTAGAATTGTGGTATCGTACGCTTAATGCAGAATCAATTGATGCTTATTTAATTTCGCTCTATTTTTAAAATATTATCTGGGTGAGGGTTAAAATTAAGCCGATTTGATAATAAGCAAGGAAAATATTTAAAAATGGTGATATATAATTATTATGATTTTTTATGATGATTTTTCTCTGATGATTTTTCTCTAATGATTTCTAAAACAATGAGAGTAGTTGAGACTCACCATTCTTAAGGTAAGTAATTTGGCTTAGAAGTTATCACCGTTTTCGATTTAATTTAAATTTTCAACAGTTCTAACTCGATAAATTGAAAAATATAAATCATGTACAAAACAACATAAACATTTTTTTAGTTACAAAGAGCCAAAGGTTAGTTATATATGAAAACAAAGTTTTAATATAGTTAAGACACGAAGGTATAGCTATTTGGGGATGCAAAACTCAAAACGGAAATAGATGATACTTGTGTATCTGTTGGTATTCATTCAGATGAAGCTGATACAAAATATTTAAAAATATTATACAGAGAGCTCGTTAATAAAAACGTTTCAAATTTTTATACTCCCTCGAGTAGTGTTTTTACTACTTTGTTAAAGGGAATAATACAGAAAACTTTAAATATTACCATCTAAATAATGAGAATGGTATAAAAAGTTGAGATTAATATTTAAAGTTTTGTTTCTGTTAATCGCCCTGTATTGCAAAATCTTCAAAGAGAAAACCTTTAATATTATTTTTTGTTTGAAAACCAGATATCAGATTAAAGAAATAAGGATAAAAAGAATAAAAAAATTATTCTATTAATTGATGTTACATTTATAATATCACCAATTTATTATCATCATATATTTTACCCATTGGCATATATTCTTTTAACTAATAAAACATTATATAAAGAATAAAAGAATTAATATTATAAATGCTTTTAATATTCTAAATCTGTTTTGAATAAGCTTTAAAAATATTATATTTGTATTTTTTTTTCTATTTTTGCAGATGATATGCAAAGGGTTATAAGTTTAAGTCTTACGCCAGAATACTTGAACTTAAAAATTTCAAAAATATAAAAATCTACTGTTTTAACATTTTTAAGAGAGGAAATGATAAAAATAGAAGAGAGTTATAATCAAAATTTTAATTTTTATTGCATATTTTAAATAGAAATTTTGATGAAGGCTTAGCATTGAGATACAGTAGATCTTTTTGGTCCACTAGATATACATTTTTTAACAATATTTCATATACAAATAATATATTAGAATTTTGGAACAATAATGTTAAGCTAAGGTTAAGAAATGATAACCAAACTTGAATATTAAGTGTGTTTATTGTAAAATATAGAAGGAAAGGATAAATAATAGGAGTGATCAATGGAATAATGGACTGGTCTTATTATAATATGGATCAAAATAATAAATAAAAAACATTTTATTAATGAAAGAGAATAGAATTATTGAAAAGGTAATAAATCTTGAGGTGAGTTGTTCTCTGCCCATCGTTAAGATATATGAAACATAAAATAAAATTTTAGAATGTAAGAGCGTAGATATACATTTCAATGAATTTTGGTATTATCGATAATAGGTCAAAGACACAATCAATCAAAAATGTAATATCTATGAATTCAGTAAATATGTCTAATGAATGGAGCGCCTATGTTTTTTATAATAAAGATGAGCTTAAACCCAGAATCTAGAACATTTGGATCTTCTTTAATGTAAGATTGAAGAAATACTCTTTAAGTTCAAAGAAATTTATGAGTCTTTATCCTGATGAATTTAAATTTAGGAAGGAGAAGGTTGTTTTGAAATATTTAAGGAATTACTTCATTTATTGATATTTGTGAATAAAATTTGTTGATTAAATTCTGATTTTAACATTATTATATATAACTTTATTCAATAAAACAATTACTATTTGGTATTTTTATTTTATTTATCTATTATTGTTAAATATAAAAGAATTAATCAAATTTATATCTATTTTATTATATTTTTAACTTATGAAAATCTTACTCTACCCGTATAATAGAGCCGTTACCAAAATATTCGGGTCTCCTTTCTATTTTCTGTTTTTTAAAATTTTAAAAAAATATAAAAGAAAGCTACAAAATGGTACAGAGAAGATATTTCAGAAGTTTTTACGAGAATTATGAAATATTCTTTAGTGAGAACAGTGCAATTGAATTCCTTAAAAGAATTGGGAATATTATAGACGAAATGTATTGTAATATTTGCAATACCAATACAAACAAAATATACAAAGAAAAGAAAACAATGAGTAGATATACAATTCGGTGTAAATCCTGTAAAAAAGCATGTCTATTTCGAAATATGCCAATGCAACATTACCTAACATTCCAATACATAAGATTTTTATTGGAATTTATCATTATTGTCTTGGTAGCAGGAATTATAAGCCGTTACATTTGGTAAGTTTTCTGAAAAGAGTTATATAAATATTAAAAAGAGAATAATACCGATATGTAATGCGTATATTAATGAAAACAGATTACTACCAGGGGAAAATCATAGCTACCAAATAGATGAAACAGCGTGTTGTAGAAGTAGGACAATCTATAATCATACATCTGAAACAAGCTACATCAGAGATTCCAAATAAGTGATAGGCATTATTTCTGAGCAAACTAATGAGATTAGGCTTGGTGTTCTTTCAGATAGATCTATAGAATCTATATATAGTTTTATAAGGGAAAATATAGGAGAAGAATCACTAATAAAATCAGATGGTTACCCATCATATGTTCAGGCAATTGCTAGAAAAGATTGTACACATATGGTAGTTAATTATAATCCAGGATTTGTAAATGAAGAGAAAGTTCATATAAATTCGATTGAAAGTGTTTGGTCAAAGTTGAAACTAGAAATAAGATCAAGAAAAGGTGTTATGCTAAGAAATTGAGATTCATTTATTAAAGAATATGAATCTTATATAAACACTAAAGGTATCGGTACTTCAGAAAGGAAAAATAATTATTTTGAATATATATTATTGAATTTATAGTCTTTATATTAGTTTGTTTAGTTAGAGGTGGTTTAGAAGTTATGTTAGTTATTTAATTTAGTTTTTATGATACCTTGTAGTAAAATTTTAAAAAACGGGAAATGAAAAGGAGTCCCAAATATTTTATTTTATAATGCTTTATACACTTAAAATTATATCATCAATTTGCTTTTTCTTTAAATTGTTAATCACTTTTCTAAAAATAAAAAATACCATGACCAAAATTTCACGTAATAAATTATTTATAGAAATAAAATTTTAAACTCTTTATAAAAATGAAAATAATGTCGAACCATTTTTAGATTATATAGATCATCTGATACAATTATTGCGGGAGATTGGTGTTTTGAAAAGACATAATAGATATTCTGATTGCTTTTCAATTTGTTGTACTCTAAAAATACACAAAAGTTTATCGGTTTGAAAGGGTATTTTCTCTGTGATTTAAACATTACTTTGAGTGACCCACTGCAAATTATAAAATTTAAATTAAATAATGTATAAAGCCGTTAAATTTATTAACTATACAAAAAATGTGTTTAAAATTGAATAATATGGTTATGAAATATTTGAATTTAACCTTTTAGAATTAAGAGATCAAAATATTATATCATTTTGATGAAACAAAATTTTATCACAAACGGAAAGATATCAAAGTACTGATATTTAGGTTTTTGGTATTGTTGATATTTTATCAAGTTCTTTAAAAATATAAATAGAGAAACTGTATGATAAAAGCGCATCTACTCTATTATTAATTACAGAATATGTCACTGATGTTCAATAATCATTCTGATGAGTAACAATTTTAATCTAAGATATATTCTATCCTTGGTTTTGTTAATTTTGAGAGTTTAATTCATTCTCAAAATATTGAATCTTTTAAAGTAGAAATTTTCTTGATAGAAATGATTTTGAACAAATATTTCATATTATAAAATTTTGGTTGTGATCCCATGATAATAAAAAATTTCTATCCAATTGCAAACTTTCACATCAAACCACAAATATATATTTTTATTTATTGCTATGAAAGTAAGTAAATAATATTAAATTATAAATTTTTCAGTTAGATTGAAAATAAATTTTGTCTAGAATTATAAAAATTAGTTTTATCTATTCTCCCTATAATTATAAATAATACTTTATTGTTTACTATTCCCATATCAGTTTCTTCTCCATTTATGTATTTAAAAATATTTTATAGGAAATGTTAAAATATTTCCATCATTATTGCTCTGATACAATTTTACTTGTAATTATTATTTCAAAATTATTTATAAGCTGATAAAACGTATAATAATTATATAATTTTTATTTAATATAATTTTTTATTTAATATAATTTTTAATAATAAGAAAATTTTTATTTAATAATAATTTTTAATATAATTTAAAATTTCCAGTTATTCCTTCCAATTGCTTATCACTTCCTAAAATGGCAACTATAGTATTAGATCCTCTAGCAACTTGTGTTCTACCTGCATCATAAACGCTATAATGTACAAGATTATTTTGTCTTGCCTTGTCTAAGCAATAAACCAAGTCATCTGAAGAGCCTCTTAATGATATCATAGCAGAACCTCTAGATTCCCATCTCTTTTTAATTAATTTGAGATCGTCACTTGAAAGCTTATCAATTATTCCATGGATGGCATGTCCAAATTGAGCAAATACTTTTCCTTTAGACATTTTTAAATCACTATTAATAACGACTGATAGTTTTAAAGGTTCACCCTTATTATAAAGAATATTTGTTCTTCTCTTTGGAGTTAAAAGATAAACTATTATAAAAAATTGAATAATTGCTATAACAACAAAAAACATGGTTAAAAAATTTTATAAAAATAAAATATTAAAAATTATAAAAACAATATAAAAAACAATTAAGATATAAATTTTTATGGACAATTGATAGATATACAATCATGCAACCTCTCACCCGGCCCAGATGGTGTTGATCTCTGGAATCTGCCACTGCTTTTGGCAACTTTAGAGATGGCTTAAAAATTTTAATTTTTTTTATACAAAAAAAGTTCTAGAAGAATTATTTATTTAATATTTATATAGAATAGTTATATATAATAATTATATCTTAATATAAAACAATTATATTTATATAGAATATTTATATCTCAATATAAAATAATTAAAAATTAAAAATTTTTTTATTTTTTTATTTATTTTGTTGATTATTATTTCTACGATTAACTTTATTATGTCCACAATTTGGACAGTATTCACTTTTGAAAATAGTCTTAACGTTACAATTGCTACACTCGCTAGAATCAATGCTACCAAGATGAGCATGGCATGAATCACATGCTAAGAATGGATCTGATGAGCCACAAGGTAAACATGGAATGAAACAGATAGAACAACTATGTATTATCCTTCTATATACAGATTTACAAATTTTACCACAGTACGGACATAAAATCTTATCAGGTGCCTCTCTATAACCATCTGGTGTTGATACCATCACCGAATAATCTTCAATACCACATATAATACAGCATGGTTGACACATAGTTTATTTTTTGAATCCATAATTTAATGTTTCAAAACCTAAAACATCAAAAATCATTTGTTTAAATTTTAATTTATGATAAAATCTAACAAATCAGATTTAATAAAGTATAAAATTATTATGATATAAAAGTATTATGATATATAATATAAAATATTTAAGATATAAAAATAATATAAAAGTATTATGATATAATAGAGAATTATTATGATATATAGAGTTTCTCCATCTAATTTTAAATACTTCCTTTCTACATGTAATTTTTTAATTTATATTTGGACAAATAGAGACTAACTAATATTAAATATTTATTGATTGATGTGGAAAGTTTCCATTTTGATAGAGAAATATAAAATTATATCAATATTTCTATTTAAAGACATATATTAATCAAATAATATTACCATTTATTATAAACACTATCTCAATTTAATAATTATTCCAAGGATTATTTTTCTCTTTTGAATAATAATCCATCATATATTTATTCCCTTCTTCATAATAAACTTCAAACGGATTAAGCAAAGGCTTTTTAAAGTTAACACCCCAATCAGTACTTAACCTTGGGCAAGACACTTGAACAAATCCATCACAAAAGTCAAACATATCAAGATTCTCTTCTTTAATCTCATCTAATATTATTTTATATACTTTTCTATCCTTTAATTTATTTCTTAAATTATTAAATATTTTAGGATTTCCTTGTTTACCTAAATTACTAAGTATAATACCCACATTTTTTGCTTTTTTAAATTCATTGATCTGTTTAAGTCTATTATTTATCATTTGGTCATAATCAAATGTCTCTTTAGTCATTTTTTTAGAAAAAGGACAATATTTATAATAATTTAAATTTGGGTTTTGTATCATAGCACTTTCTAGATGAAATCTACCATCACCAACATATACAACATTCTTAGTATGAATATTCGGTGATGTACAACCTAATACTTCACCACTACTTAAAGGTTTTACTCTATTTTCTTTCAAATTATCAGAATTAGAATTAGAATTTAATTTTTTTCTTATAAAATTAACACAAGAATTAAACTGGATAGTACCAATAATACTTACATCACTAATATTACTAATAAGCTTCATAAGGTGTGTTGTATCAAACTTTATATCTACAAATACATACAAAACCTTTGTATTCATTTCATAAATCGGTATTAAACAAGAATGACCAAAGTGAATCAGTAGATCACAATCAGAATCATCAATACAACAAGCGCCATAAACAACATCTCCTAATATAGTACAATGTGCACTTGTATTGTGATGTATTATATCAATTATAGTGGTAGAGTATTTAAATAGACCATCAGGGAACTGTATATGAACTATCTTAGCTTTAAGATTAATAATTCTATTTACACACTTTTCCAATTCAAAATTATAATTAGATGGAAGATTTGAAGTATCAATAGTTTTCTTTAAAAATATTGTCATTTTATTTCAATGGTAAATTTTTATAAAAAAATTTTTATTCAATAATTTATTTACAATTGATATTTAAAGTTTAAAATTAGATTGAAAACAACATATATTAATATTAAATTTTTATTTGCAAGTTGATATTAAAAATATGTAATTAGATTGAAAATATCATATATTATAAATTTATTAATATTCTAATTTTTATTAATATTCTACCTTTTTACATATAACTAACTTTCATAATTAAGAATTCAAATTTTTAATTTTGTATATTTTTCTATTTTGAGTTCCTATAAAAAACGTATCATTCTTCACTAATAAACAATTTACACCACTTTTAAGATCAAATTGATCTATTTCAACATCATTCTCCCATATTTTAACTATTCCCTTCTTACAACCTGTCACATAATATTTATCATTAGAATCTCCTGCCTTAATCCAAAAATCATGTGCAAAAGGCAATGTCTTAATATTATCACCACCGCTATCAAATTTCTTAATAGAAAAATCTCTTGAAAATGAATAAATATTATTTTTATATTCAAACAACCCCATCACATTGTCATAGTGATATGGAAATAAATAAATAGTTCTAGAAATATCACTAACTGATATTCTATGATCTCTAGAGCAACAATATGTTCTATTTTCATAATTTAAAATACCTAAAATGGCAGAGGCATGTATTTTTCTTTCTAATATTATTTTATAGTTATTTAAAATGATCAATGTCCCATCATCCAGTCCTAAATAGATTTGATCATCAAAACTAGCAATGCAATTCAAATTAGAATTAAATTTCATAGAAAATGAATTTGACTTTAAATAATTTTTAGAACAATAAAAAATTTTATTGTCAAATAAAATAAAGTCTTTTATGAAGAAATCCTTTTGTATAGCTTTAAAATCACATAAAATGGCATCACCTGTGTTGATATACACAGAATTGTTGAAATGTTTCATTTTGATTGCAAATATACCATCCTTGAAGCAGGACAGTTCAAAATTAGTTTTATTTTCAAAATAGTTGATTTCGTAAATTTTAGTAGAATTTAAGTCAATTTGTATTTTTCTAGTATCTTTTCGTATTCTTGGCTTGTATGAGAAGCACATGGACTTGAGATTGAGTGATGTGTTGATTCTAAGTTTGTTATCATAGTCATTTGACTTCTTAGGGAGGCATATGTGAAACTTAGTAGGTGATTTATAGACTTTTTTTAATGTATCTGAATCATCTGACTTGATAGGTGAAGTATAAGAGATAGAATCATCATCTTTTATATTTTCTTTTATATCAGTAGAAATTTTATTAAAATTAATATTTTTGTTTACGGGTGGTAAAGTATTACAATTGAGGGATTTAAATCTTTTGATTATTGTATTTTCAGAATCAGATGAAATATTATTAGATATTATATTATTGGGTATGATATTATTGGATATAATATTATCCTCTTTTTTACCATATTTATTATCCCCCCTTTTATCATATTTATTATCCTCTCTTTTATCTCCTTTTTTATCCTCTATCATTCCTTCTTTTAACCTGAAAAACTCATTATTATACTTATTTCTATAATATTCTAACTCTTTACTTACATTTCCTTTCTTTAAATTGTATATTTCCATCTTTAAAGATGCTATTTCTTTTTTCATATTAAATATTTTAGGATCAGTTTTATTAATTTGAAAATCTTTAACTTTTATATTTAAAAGTCTAGAAGCATAGAATAACGTATTAGATGTCTCATATAAATCATCTATATCAGAACTAACACATGCTATCAGTAGAAAATGTGCTCTAAGTGATTCTTCTAATATTCTCGTGATTTTAGAACTTCTAAAAGGTATAAATTTAGATGATTGATATAATGCATTTATACAATTAGATAAAGCTAACAAGCCACTATTAATACTAATCGATTCCTTCTGTTTAACACCACAACACTTCGTTCTCTTAAGTCTTTCACTACCCGCTAAGTCTACAATTGTTAGCTTATTATTATCACTTTCTAAAATATATATAGCATGACTTCTTGATGAGGTTTCATTCATTTCAGTTGATTTTGTAGTCCTATTTTTATTTAGAATATCAAATTGAACTTCAAAATTAGTCGAATTAACAACTTTAGTGACTAAATTCGGAATTATTGTTATTCCATTGATTGTTCTAAAGGTTTTAGGGGTGCAATCAAATAAATCTATAATTTTATCATTGTAGATTTCAATAGCACTTAATTTCAGATTGAAGTCGATTTGTGACATTAATAGTTGTACAATACCATGAGATTGGTCATTGCCATTTATAGTATATGTTTTGCCAGAGCCAGTCTGTCCATATGCCATGATAGAAACATCATCACCATTTATAAATTTATCAATATATGAACTAACGCTTGAAGAGTAAAATTCGGTGTTAGATATGTTATAGTATACCCTTGGAAAGGTAAATGTTCTAGAATTGACACCGATGCTTGTTTCACTTAAGTCAAGTAGGTTATTCTTTCCTGGTCTTACACGAACTTCAACCTTTATTTTGTTTTCCATATATGGAATAAAAATTTTCAAAGGGCTGAAAGATTTTGAATATAAAAAAATTATATTGTTAGAAATGATAAATATATTGACATGGCCAATCTGACCATTAGACATCTGACCATCTGACCATGTCTGACTATGACCAACACTCACCAACACTCACCAACACACTCACCATGTCTAACCATCACTTGACCATCACTGACCAACACTGACCATCTGACCATGTCTGACCATGTCTGACCTTGTCTTACCACGACTAAATAAACTATATTTATAAATTTATTTTACATAAGTGAAAAATTACCAATTATGGTTCTTATAACAATAATTATCTGTTTAAAATATCACATGAAAGGATACTAGACTATTGATATTATAAAAATATACATAATGACTATCCATTAAATAAAATAAATTATTGTTGTGAGACCCATCCTATTTCATATAAACTAATTTATATAAAATATCTACAATCATATTAATTATCTGATAAAGGTTATGACTAGAGTAGTATTAAGATTTTAATATATTCGTAAAAATTTAAATAGTTTATCACAGACTTACAAATATTCAAATTAAATAAATATAAATTATTTACAATTCTATTATTTATTGTAACAAGATTTGAAGTATATGTTTTCAATTGATAATAATTTATTTTTTGTTTAAGAGGGTTGAAAATATATAAAAATTGTTACATTTTGGTATTTGTAAAAATGATAATCTATATTTAAGTATAAGTGAAATATTATAATCTATTAAAGTATTTATTTTATAATATGTATTCAGAAACTAACTAACTAACTAACTAAACTAACTAACTAACTAACTAACTAACTAACTAACTAAACTAACTAACTAACTAACTAACTAATCCCTGTTTTATTTTCTTAATTTATTTGTTTAAAAAAATTTTATCCATGTCAGATAATTCTAAAAAAGTTAAAAAATCACCATTATCAGTTAAAGACAATGAAGAAGTAATTGAATTTATTAGAAATAGCTTTCAAGTAAATCTTGCAACTGAGCTTGAGCTTACCAGGGCATCAGCCCCATTATTTGTTGAGGAAGCTACAGGTTTGAATGATGAGCTCAACTATACCGAAAGTCCTGTGTCTTTTACTACAAGTACTAATCAAAAATGCTCTATTGTTCACTCCTTGGCAAAGTGGAAAAGAGATGCCCTTGGTAAGTATCAAGAATTACACAAAATTGATAATCACAAGATTGATAGTCAAATTACTGGTATTTGGACAAATATGAATGCTATTAGGAAGGATGAGGACATTAAAGACATCATGACTTCAAGAATTCATTCTTATTATGTTGATCAGTGGGATTGGGAAAAGATTATCACTAAAGAGGATAGAAATGTTGAATTTTTAAAGGAAATAGTTAAAAAAATCTATTCTCAACTTAAATTAGTACAAAATGCGTTATTTGAGAGGTATGAAGGTGTTTTTGGTGAAAATAAGCTATCAGAAGATGTTTATTTCATTAGTTCTCAAGAATTAGAAGATTTATATCCTGATTTAAGTTCTAAGGAGAGAGAAAACAAATTATCTGAAGAAAAAGGTTCTATTTTTGTTATTGGTGTTGGTCATCTTCTTAAGTCTGGTAAAAAGCATGATTCTAGAGCACCTGATTATGATGATTGGAACTTAAATGGTGATTTGATTATATATAATAAGGTATTAGGAAAGGGTATGGAGCTATCTAGTATGGGTATAAGAGTTGATAAGGAGAGTATGATGTCTCAATTAAAGATAATGGATAAAGAGGATAAGCTTAAATTTTCTTATCATAAAAAACTTATGAATGATGAATTGCCACTTACTATTGGAGGTGGTATTGGACAATCAAGGGTGTGTCAATTTTTGATGGAGAAGAAGCATATTGGTGAGGTTCAAGTTGGTATTTGGCCAAGAGAGTTAATTGAAGAGCTTGAAAAGGAAAGTATTTATTTATTATAAATAAAAGAAGTTTTTTTTAATTTCTTTTAATATATCCTTAGTAATAATGATAAGTAAATAATAATATATAAATAATAATATAAATCCTTAATATATAAATAATAATATATCCTTAGTAATAATAATATATCCCTAATAATAATGATATATCCTTAATAATAATAATATAAATCCTTAATATAAAATATCCCTAATAATATCCTTAATATATAACAATAATAATATCCTTAGTAATATAAAAGAATGAATTTATTGAAGATTCAATTCCTTCATCTCAAGTGCTATCTTAAGAATAGTATCATCAGGATCTTTAACTGCTATTCCCTTAACTCTTGGATCAATATAAATTTCATGATCAATCTCACCCTCCTTGACCTTGTCTCCAAAGAATAATATACGATCTGCCTTTATGTGCTTAAGACAGTAAGTCTTGTCCCAACCCTTAGGAAAAATATCTAAAGATATTTGACCACCAATTGAAACATTTAGATCTGGAAAATTCTTAATAATTTTTTTTTGTAATTGTTGACGAATATTTAGCTCTGAATCGATTTCAATAAATTTTTGACGATCCATGAATGAGCACTGCCTACCGATTGGACTAACGTTGATGGTAGCACTTCTACAGTCGATGAAGGTGCCTCTTTTGATGTTTTCTGTATCTGATAGCTCTTTAAGAATAAAATTTATCAATTTTATATAATTTTTTTCGCCGTATTGTTCAGTAAAAGACATTTTTTGTTTTAAGGTTTGGTTTTCGTAGAATACCAAGCCATTTTCAGGGAAAGAGTAATCGAAGATGGATAGACAGTTGGGGATTTGTTCTTGAACCTTAGCTAAGTCTGATCCACCGACAAAAGCGATTTTAACGGTCTTTTTAAGGTTTTTTAAAACAGTAAGGATGTGATCGTCTATCAATTCTCTTGGCCTAGTTAATGTTCCATCAACATCAAAGAGAAATAAAATTTCCATGGGTTTATTTAAAAAATTTCTTTTATAGTAAAAAATTGAATATTTTTGAAGGGAATGATATTTTAAAGATAAAAAGGATGATAATAAGATGATAAGATGATAATAAGATAAATAGGTTATAATAAGATAAAAAGTGATTGACTTTTAAAACAATATTACTTTTATATGACATTAAGGAAAGGTTAAAATGGTATGACTAACTAACTAACTAACGATGATTTTAATTATCTTAAGATTTATTAAATTTTACGATTAAAAGAAATATTTGAAGTAAATTATTTTATATTTAAAAGAAATGACATTTATTTTTAATTAATAAATGTTTTAATAATGTCATTTTATTTGAGATGTTAAAGATATAAATAAAAGGTTTTAATAATATTATTATTGGAATTATTTGTATTATATTTTTATAATATTTTTTTATAATTTATATATTTTTTATATTTTATATAATTTTTATATTTTATATAATTTTTATAATTTATATAATTTTTATATTTTATATAATATTTATAATTTTTTTATTTTTTATATTTTTTAATATTTTTTATAATTTTTATAATTTTTATAATTTATATATTTATATATATTTTTATATATTTTTTATATTTTATATATTTATAATATATTTTTATATTTTTATATTTTTATATTTTTATATTTTTTATAATTTTTATAATTTTTTTATTTTTTATAATTTTTTTATTTTTCTTTTTTCAATTGGACAATTCTCATTCTCACCTTTATAAAATGTTTTTAATATTTCAACACATTTATCATTCCTTAAATGTGTTCCATTGCTGTCAATAATCAAACTTGATCCAAATATTTCATTTTTAGCACCATAAAAGATTTTAGCTTTGATTCTTTGCAAAATACCATAACACATGATGCATGGCTCTAAAGTTATATAAAAACTTAGTCCCTCCTCATTAGCTAATAGAAATTCGGCATGTGCAAGTGGATTGTTAGATTTATTGGTTAAGTTGTAGCTTTTACCAACTATTTCATTATCTTTAACTGTTACACATCCAACAGGTACTTCATTGTTATTTAAAGCTATTTCAGCCATTTTATAAGCTTCATTCATAAAATAATCATCCATATAAAAATTTATAATAATTTTCTTATACAGTCTTGGAAAAAATATAAATATAAGTCTATATAAGTCTATATAAGTCTATATAAGTCTATATAAGTCTACACAAGTCTACACAAGTCTACACAAGTCTATATAAGTCTATATAAGTCTATATAAGTTATACTATATATGTTATACTATTTAAAAGTAAATATTGTACTATATAAGTTATATTGGGTTGATTCACCTTTTGTTTAATCAAAATTAAAAATAAATATTTGACTTAAACCTTTTCACCTCTTTTATTAAACTACAGATCATAATCAAACTGAATAAAGTTTTAGGGGTCATTTTTATAGCATATCAGTGTATTTATATTACTTATATTATATGTTGTATATTATTGTATTACTTATGTTATATACTTATATACTTATATACTTATATACTTATATACTTATATAACCTATATGACCTGTATAACCTGTATAACCTGTATGACCTGTATGACCTGTATGACCTGTATGACCTATATAACCTATATAACCTATATAACCTATAATACTTATATATAACTAATATACTTAACCTTTCAGTCTTTTTATCTTAGCACACAACTTAAGCTTATTTTAATATTTATTCTATCACACAATAATCATAATCAAATATTTTACATATTTTAATCATTACTATCTAAACTTAAAACATTAAAAAATTTTAACCATGTTCCTTGTTTTAATTTCTTCACTCATAATTATTATCACAATCGCATTTGCTTACTTTGCTAAGAGAAGAATACACAAAACTTACAACATTTCTACCATTCATGAACCAATCTACATCTACGATCCGTATTCTTTTAACTTAGACCCTCAAAATCAAAATATTATTGGTAAAAAATTATATTTTAAAAAAGGTTCAAAACTAATCGGCATATACAAAATATTAGAAGGAATAGTCGACATTTACCACAAAAACTCCTTTATTATATCAAAAAATGACTATTCTTTTGGTGTTTTAGAACTATTTGATTTTACCTTTGATAAAATTTGTAAAACCGACTGTATCGTAGCCAAAATTAATATTAATAACAAAAAAAACGCTTTTTACTATTCAATATTCATACCTTACCTTCATTTATTCGACAAACATGTTTTAGAACTCGATAAAGTCTCATCAAACAAGTTGGACTCCCTTCAAATACTAAAAAAAACTCAAAACATAACTTCAAACTTTCAAAAATTTTATTTTAATGAAAATTGCATTTTTTTAATACAAAATGGCTTTGTTAAAATAAATGGTGTAAAATTTAAAAAAAATACCATATTTGGCTATAATAGACTATTTTTTAAAGAAATACTCGACTTTAATGAAATAATATGTTCAAATAACCTAAAATTTACTACCTTTCACATAAATATCTCAAATTTTCATCCTTTAAAAATAACTAAAAATATCATTTATTTAAATTTTAATAAATGGCTCAAAATCAAAAATTTTACACTAAAAAGCACCGACAAATTATATTTCTTTACTGATATGTTTATGGGTGTTAAAGAATACTTTTTAGAATGTAATTACAGTCTAAAACAAAAAATATACTCATTAAGAGACATTTCTATCATGGAAAGAAGTGTATTTGATCTCCTTATGAACAAAGGAAGCATCCCCATATCATTAAAGCATCCAATATCAAAGCAAAACCACTATCATTCAATCTCTGATATAACAGTATTAACAAATACTGATAGTCATGATCATAGCAATGCCTCTGAAACTCATTCAGAAGGAGAATCTGAATATAATTTTTTAGAAAATGATGAAAATATTACAGAAAGTGAAGAAAGTAACACTAAAAACCTTGAAATAGACGATTTAATCGATTTAGACATAAAAGACAATGAATCTATTGATGGAGACACTGAATATGACAATTTTAAATCTTCTACATCATTTATTGATAAATTTTATCAAAAAATCGACCCTTCTAAAATATTCTTAAATTCTAAAATCAAAGCTAAACACGAAGTATCATTAAGATACCCTAAAGTTGTTCTAATAATTGAAACAAAGATAAAAATGGCTTATAAATTACACAAATTAATTGAAAATTCAATTATTATTGATTGTGGACCTATTCAAGAATTTACAACAAGACTTAACATGCTTAGAAGGTGTTATGATATAATTTTTGTAACAATTGAAAATTTATGGGCTAGATATGGTTCATTTTATGCTGATCTAAGTGATTATATCTTAACAACAGAATATAACTTTAAAAGAGAGAATGTTGTACATATTTTGACTGATTTAAAGCATAAAAAAAGACCAAATTCATTTCTTTGTTATGATCTTCATAGAATTGCACGTTTTCTTTGTGATAAACAAATTGGTCTTATTTTAGGAGGAGGTGGTGCAAGAGGATTTGCACATTTAGGAGTTATAAATGTATTAGAAGAGAGCAACATTCCTATTGATTTGGTCGTTGGTACATCGATGGGTGCTTATGTTGGTGCTCTTTATTCAAGGAGATGTAAATATCAAGAAGCTTTGTACTTTTCTAGAAGATTTTCGTCTTCTGTTTCAATGATGAATGTATTATTTGATCTTACCTTTCCATTTCTTAGTTATTTTACAGGAAGTAGTCTTAATAGATTACTTAAAAAAATATTTAAAAATCAAAATATTGAAAATTTGATGTTAGATTTTTGTTGTATAACTTCAAATATATCAAAGATGGAAGAAAGTAGACATTTTTTTGGGCCTTTAAAGATATTATTGAGGGCTTCGATGTCTATTTGTGGTACTTTACCACCTGTAGTGTTTAATAATGAATTGCTTGTTGATGGAGCATATACTAATAATGTACCTGCTGATATATTAAGATGTTATAGAAAGATAGTGGTAGATGTGGGTAGTGAATTTCCAGAGTTTGAATTGCCTGATACTAATTCTGGAGTTGTTTTATTGATTAAGAAGCATTTATTTGGAAGGAGATATGTTAATATTCAAGATCTTCAATATAGATTAGCATTTTTTGCATCTGAGAATAAAAGTAAGAATATTAATGAAGATGATACGCTTATAATAAGGCCATCACTTAATGAGTATTCAACTATGGATTTTGATAAGTTTGATGAGATTGTGAAACGAGGTTATGATTGTGCGAAAGAGAAAGTTTCAGAGTGGAAAAAGATGAAATTGATATAAATGAAATATTTAACTAAAGTATGTTATTGACTTCGATTCTTGTTGAAGACCTTTATTTTTTTAAAAAAATTTTATTTAAAACTTATAAATATGTTATTGAGTTCGATTCTTGTTGAAGACCTTTATTTTTAAAATTAATATAAATGAAATATTTAACTAAAGTATGTTATTGAGTTCGATTCTTGTTGAAGACCTTTATTTAAAAAAAAAAAACTTTATTTAAAACTTATAAATATGATCAAAATAATTATAACTTTATAACTTTATAACTTTATAATATAAATTAATCAATATTTTTATTTTTACAAAAAATAACTTGGCCTATGAATGTCTATGCCCATTTCCTCCAATGCCTTTTCAAGATCTGCAACTTGCAATGTATTTTTCTTTTCCCTTCCATATCTTTTATCCTTAGAAGCTGCTTTGGCATGTATTTTATGATATTGTGAGGCGCCTTCAGCCACAGAGCAAAGGAATTTATGTGAAAGAAGAGAAACGAACTTTTTAAGGTCAGGATCTGGACTGGTAACACCACATTTGTCCATCATATAGTCCATAAGAACATCTGGAACCATAGGAACGTATTCATCAATCTGTTCTTTTAAATTTGTGATTTCCTTCATTGGATAAATTTTTTAAATTTTTTTATTTGTTTAGAAATTGAAACAATTTTTATGCATTAAAAAATTTAATGGATTTTCAAATAATAGCACAGTTTTGATTAGAATTTTAAAATTAAGAAAAAAATAAATATAAATCGTTTATGTTTGACTAAATAATCTGACTAAATAATCTGACTAAATAATCTTAACTAACTAATCTGACTAATAATCTGACTAATCTTGACTAAATAATCTTGACTAAATAATCTGACTAATAATCTGACTAAATAATCTGACTAAATAATCTTAACTAACTAATCTGACTAAATAATCTGATTAAATAATCTTGACTAACTAATCTGACTAAATAATCTGACTAATAATCTGACTAAATAATCTTGACTAACTATTCATACCATGACTAAATAATATATTTTTATTTTTTATTTTTTATAAAAAAATTATTCCCATCAACTATGAAAAGTTTTATAACAATCTTAAATGAGAATTTAAATTTTGGTTTGATATCATTTGTATCTTTAAATCTGATGGGAATTGTTTTAATGATTTTTATTAAAAAAGCAAGTCTTGCATTGTTTTTTCTCTCTTTAACATTCTTTTTAATGCTAATTTTTTCAATGGTTATGAATATAGTTTTTATTAGTGCAAAATAATAAATATTTTTTTTAATAATATAGTTATATTTAATCATAGTTAGTTAGTCATGTTAGTATAGGTTAGTTAGTCATGTTAGTCAGATTAGTTAGTCATGTTAGTATAGGTTAGTTAGTCAGATTAGTTAGTCAGACTAGCCATGTCAGATTACCCATGTCAGACTAGTTAGTCAGACTAGCCATGTCAGATTAACCTGTCAGACTAGCCATGTCAGATTACCCATGTCAGATTAGCCATGTCAGGTTAATCATTGTATATCAATAAATATATTTAATTTATATATATTCAATTATGATATTATCAATTGTAAATTTATGCAATCATATTAATAAAATTATTTATAACTAACATACTTATAAATATTTATGCTTAACTGACTTAAGTCATAATTCAAAAATTTACTAATTTAAAAATTGAAATCAAGTCATTTAAATTTTGATTGATTTGACTAATTTTAAAAAATTGTCCATGGAAAGTCCGCCTGGGAAGTTTTTGAATTCACTTAAAAATATCACTTTAAAAGCATTGAATCTTCTTATGTTATTCTTATACCATATTATTATTAATCTATTGAAGATTGTTACAATGTCTTACCTGCTGGTTTTCAATTTTTTATCAAGATTCTACAAATATTCATGTAAGCATATTTTAGCTAAAATATTTATTTATATTTTATGTTTTGCTCTTATAATTTGGGGGATAAATAAAATATACGAAATTCATTACATTGAATTAAATCATTAATAGTTATTTTTTATTTTTATAAGAGTATGATTTATAAAATATAATAATTAGCTTTGTAAGTAATCACACCATCATCAAACGGTCATACCATTGTCATACAATTGTCATACAGTTGTCAAACGGTCACACCATTGTCAAACGGTCATACCACTATCATACCATCATCATACCATAACTACCCATTATCATACCACCCATATTCTACCATAAGCACACCACTATCATCACACCATACCATTATCATATCACTATCATACCATCATCATATCACTATCATACCTCTATCATATCACTATCATACCACCATCAACCATCATACCTCTATCATCACATCACACCACCATCACACCTCTATCATCACATCACACCACTATCATCACACCATATCAAACCATAACCACCCATATCCTACCATAACCATCCATCATCATACCATAACCACCCATCATATTACCATAACCACCCATATTCTACCATTAGCACAAAATTATAGCCACATATATTTTATATCACTTAACCTATATATTTTTTATTATCTTAAACATATTAAAAGTTGCTAAAATATTCACTTATTCTTATTAAAAACTATTTGTTTGACAGCAATCATAATAAAAAATTGCCCATGTTCGATAAAATAAATTCTTTTATTACAAATGAAAATTATAATGATTTATTTGATAATGATAGTTATATACGTCTTAATATGTTATATATCAATCCAATAGCTTTGATTCAGCTTAAAAACAAACTTAACAACTTAATTGAGTTTACTTTCTCACCTAATTTTATTTCTTTTAAACTTGAAAATTTGTCTGTATTTTTTGCAGGTAACGTTGAAATTTATATGAATGGAGATAAAATACATTGCATTGAAATGGATTTTGATCCTGTTGTTAAGGATGAGAAGGGTATTGAATTGTTGAAAGTGATAGAAACATTTTTGAAGCATTGCGATGTATTTTTCTTTCTTACAACATTTGTTGATGAATATAAAATTATACTTGAATATCCACTTTATTTAAGTTTGGAATATTTGATCACGAGAAAATATTAAAAAATTTGAAGTTATTTATCTTTTTCTATAGTCGGTCATGGTCAATGATGGTCAGACATGGTCAGTGATGGTCAGATAGTCGGACATGGTCAGTCAGGTGGGGTCAGTGATGGTCATAGTCAGACATGGTCAGTGATGGTCAGATAGTCGGACATGGTCAGTCAGGTGGGGTCAGTGATGGTCAGATAGTCGGACATGGTCAGTCAGGTGGGGTCAGTGATGGTCAGTCGTGGTCAGGTCATGCCAGTCTTAGCCAAGTCAGTCAGGTTGGCCATAGTCGTGGTCATAACCAGGCCATCATCAATCATCATCAGTCATAGCCAGGTCATAACCAGGCCATCATCAGTCACAGTCAGGTCATAACTAGGTCATAACTAGGTCACATCAGTCAGGCTAGCCACTTTTGATTTTTCATACCTTTAGCTATATATGAAATGGTCACTGTCTTATATATACAAATATCTATTTATCAACATAATTTTTATTTATTCAAAACCTTTTGACAATATCCATCAAGCCCTTCGCTCACTCCCTTTGAATTGTATAAAATAATTGAATTTGTATTTTTACTAAGACTTAAAGTATTAAGAATTTTTGGTGTTATTATAAAAAATTGTGTATCTAAACTCATCTCTTTAAGCACTTCATAAACTTTGTTTTCATTAACTGCATCCATTCCTTGATTTATTTCATCTACCAATCTAAATGGTGAAGGTATTGAATTTTGAATAGCAAGCAAAAATAAAATTGTAGTTAAAGACTTCTCTCCTCCGCTCTGTCTATATGAACTAAGTTGATACAACTCTTCATTCTCTCTAAACTTTACTAAAATGGCTAATTCCCATGACTTACCAGTCTTAAGCTTGATTTGTCCTTCAAATTTGAATTTTTTAAAATATTCCGAAAATTTTTGATCAATTGGCTTTAAAATAATTGATATTTCTTTTTTTAACCTTTCAATTTCATATTCTAACTCCTTTTCCATCCTTTCTTTAGCTCCTTTCTTGTCTTCAATGCTTTCACCTAACATTTTCAACTGTAGCTCAGCTTCCTTATGTTTTTGCTCACAATAATTATTTTGAGAAACTTCTAGACTTGCCTCTATAAAATTTAAGCTTTCAATTATTTCATCTAAGCCTTCTGGAATGTCATCGAACTGTAGCGGTGCACTCAAACCTCTTATATTACTCTTTAATTCCTTTAATTTACACTTAACATTCTGATAATTCACATCAAGTGACTCTTTTTCTTTTAAATATTGCTCGCTTTCATACTCTAGTGAGCAAATATGACTATCTAAATTTTCAATATCTAATTGTACATTTTTATATTTACAATAATCAATTATTGGTAAATTTTCAATACTAAGAATTGATTTTATATTTAAAAATTGATTTTTGATTTTTTCAAGATTATTTTTATATTCATTTTCTTTAATACTTAAACAATCTTCATAATTAGCAAATTTACGGGTATTTGTTAAATTTAAATTCCTTATTCTTTCTTTTAAGTTATATTCAAGCTTAAAAAGCGGTTTCATATCAAATTTATCTTCAGCTTCCTTCTGACCAACATTAAGTTGTGATTTTAGCTTGTAAAGCTCTTCCATCTTTACTTTGTTCTGTTCTCTTTCAATTTTAAGTTTATTTATTTCTTCTTTTATTTGATCAATTTCTAGCTTAGGAAAGCTAAATATTGAATTTTGCTTTATACCTGTTGTAGATATGATATAATCTTTACTGTTATACCTAGATTCCTTATATTCAATGAATTTCTTGTTAATAACCATTCTTCTTATGCCTTTATATGATCTAAACAGATCAACTTCATCAAAACTACCCTCATTCTTCATAATTGGTATAAAATTAAATCTACCAAAAACATTAAAAAATATGTGATATTCTTTTCTACAGTCAATAAAATCACTAACAAACCCATCAATGCCATATTTCATGACAGATTCACGATCCTGATTGACATCGAAATCTTTAGGAATCTCAGAGACATTTATTGATATTTTTTCATTATCTTTAATTTTGGCTAATATTGAAAAATCTTGGCTATTTTTAACTAAAAAGGTTGAAAGTGTTTGAAAAGTGGTAAAAGTCTCGACTTCACCTAAATAATCCTTATTTATGTTGATATGTAGGAAAGAAGGCTCTATTACTTCATCTTTAAACAAATGTTTGTTATTTCTTAGCCATATAACACCTTTGTAAGTGTCAAAATGAAATTTTTTCAATAGTTGCATTCTCTGTTCTTCTTGTTGATCATGTTTTATTATATCATTTTCGATTTCATCAATTCTTTTTGTTATTAAAGAAGAAATTGAAGCTAATTGTGAAATTTTAAGTTGATTTTCATTTTTAGAATTATTAAAATATGATTTAAATGGTAAATTTTTTTCAATATTAATTAAATCAGGACATGATCTGACTTTTTTAATAGATTGTTCAAAATTTTGATTTTGAATAGAATTATTTGGTATTTTTTCATCAAAATTAATTAAATCAGAATTTTGTTCAAATATTTCATTAAATTCATTTTCTTTAAATGAATTACTAGTAAAATTTGCCACTTTATCAATAAATTGTTGTTTTTCATGTTCAAACTCATCTTCCATTTGCTTAATAAGCATTTTTTCATCTTTTATCATATTTTCATGATTTTTCTTCTCAATCGTAGCATTTTTTGCCTTTTCCTTTAAATCTTTCATATCAACCATTAATAATTTAGATTTAATAATATTTTCTTTATATTTTGAAACTAAATCACTTAAAGCTATATTTTGAGTGCAATACGTCTCAATTTGAGATAAAGTTTGTACATACACAGGATCAGCCCTTTTCTCATCTTTTAGCTCATTTTTAGACTTTATTTCATTATTATTTTGTTCTAACTGACCTTTAATCTTTTTTATTGTATCTTTAAGTCTTACATATTCTTTTTCACATTTTTGATAATCAATCATTTTAATTTTATACTTAAGAGCATAAGCTTTATCCTTCAATTCATCAATTTTATGAGCTTTACTTCTATCTGCTTCTAAATTTTGACATTTTTCAGCTGCTGTACCCATAAAAGCATTGCTATTTTCAATTTCATTACTTATTCTATCAATATTATTTTCTAGACTTTCCTTATGTTCTAAAGATAAATTTGTATTTGATAAAAGAGACTTTAACATTTCAGCTGAATCAAGCTTACAGAACTCAGAGACTCTTTCCTGGGGTAGATAAGAGTACAAATTGTCTACATTTATGTTTAATTGGTTAATAAATTTGCAATAAGAGGTTTTGGTATGACTTTGATCGTTAATCCAGAATTCATGATTTTTTTTATTTTTTGAATATTTTCTTGATAATTTGACTTGATTATTATTTAGAAATACAAAGGCTGTTATTATGAAATGTTGTGAACCAAATTTAACAAAATCATCAAAATCTTTGCTTTTTCCAATTGTTTTTAAAGAACCAGCAAAGACCAAGCACATGGCATTAGCTAAAGAGCTTTTACCACTTCCGTTAGGAGCAGCAATGAAATTCAGTGATGGTCCAAAGTTAAATGTGTTATTAGAAAAGATTTGAAAGTTTTGAACTGTTAAACTAACTACATTGCCATTTCTGAATGAAGACATTGCTAAAATTTTTTGATAAAAATTTAAAAGTAAAAAAAAAATTAGTATATTTAGAAAATATAATAATAATTTTAATAGCTCTAAAGCAAATAAATATAACAAAGTTTATTATCGGTTGAATAAGCTTAAAATATAAATTAAGTAACTAAACAAGGCTTGACAAACCCTAGCTAATCCTGGCATGACTTGACTAACCTTGGTTAATCTGATTAATCCCGGCTAACCCTAGCTAATCTTGACCAACCTTGGCTAATCTGACCAATTTTGACTAACTTTGACTAATCCTAGGATAGCTTGACATAACTTGACTAATCCTGGCATGACTTGACATAACTTGACTGATCCTGGCATGGTTTGATTAACCTTGGCTAATCTTGATAATATTGACTAACCTTGATTAACCTTGACTAATCTTGACTAATCTTGACTAATCTTGATAACATTGACTAATCTTGACTAATCTGACTAATATTGACCAATCTTGATTAACTTAGGCTAATCTTGACTAATCTGACTAACTTTGGTTAATCTTGGCTAATCTGACTAACTAATACAATTTATTATTATTAATATAAGAATAATAGTGTATAAATTATTTCATTTTGATTGTATATAAATTATTACATTAATATTAATATTTTAAATTAATTTATGTGATCTTCGTAATATAAAAATTTTTAAAAAATTTGTTCCATAATAAAATGAATGCATCAAACAAAGCAAATTTTTATCAAATACTTAAGACTAGATTCTTACTTAATAAGCCACTCCTTGTTATGATGATTCCCATAACGCTCGCAGTCATTTTAGAAACTTTTTTAACTAATAAAACTGCAGATTACAAGACAGTCGTTATAAATGCATTTAAATATGATAAATACTCATCTTTAAGTGCTGCATTGTTCAATTATGTTGCTAATATGCTTTTATATGATTTTATTGGATTCTCTTACTATGTTTATTACTATATTTGTGCTGAAGATTTTAAATCACTGATCATCAATTATAATTTAGAGAAATATTATCAAAGTAAGGACTTTAGTTCAGATAATTCACTTATAGTAGAGAATATAACCACACAGGCCACTTCTATTGTAGATTTTGTTGATATATTTGTATTTAGATTGGTTTATAATGTGTTTCTGTTCCATTTTGTGTTTAGAAGTATGTTTAGGTTAGGAAATTATATTTTTATATTATTTGCTTGTATGATAGGATGGACTGTATTTATTTTGTATATAACTATGAGTGTAGTGTCAAATAAGAAAAGAGAGGCGAATAAAGAAGAAAATATAATTTTGATTAAGTTAGAAGACTTTATCAAGAATAAAATGTTTATTAAGTCATTTAATATGATAAAAGGTGAGTTAGATAGGATTAAAAGGTCATTTGAACCATATTTACCAAAGAAAAAGATGTTTATATTGAGTCAACAGCTATCAGATTTAGTTTTAAGATTATCTTTTTCACTTGGTATTGTATTTATAGTATTGCAATCATATAAGAAAAAAAGAATAGGTGAAAGTGTTGAAATTACAACAATATATGGTAAGTATAATATTATTAAGAACAAATTATTAGTATTGAAGATGAATATTATTAAATTATCAGTGTGTTATGCTGATATTCTTAAATTTGATTATAATAATGAGGAAAATGATAATAAAGAATATAATGATAGTGGATATGATAATAATGAAAATGATAATAAAGAATATAATGATAGTGGATATGATATTGATCATAGTGATCATATAATGGATCATAATATTAACTATAATATTGATAATAGAATATTTAATAATAATATTTATTTTAAAAATGTTGGTATTTCTTTTGATAATTGTAAAATATTATCAAATGTTAATTTTACAGTTAAAAAAGGTGATAAAATTGCAATAATTGGCACCAATGGCTCTGGAAAGTCATTATTAATGAAATCATTACAAAGATTTAATGATTTTGAAGGTGATATTTTATTTGGTAATACAAATATAAGAAAAATTGATGAAAAATATTTTTATTCAAATATTTCATATTCACCTCAAGAAAATTATTTATTAAATGCTTCAATACTTGAAAATATACAAATTGGTAATGAAAATACTACAAAAGAATCAATTTATAACATGTGTTATATGTTTGGAGTACATGATGACTTTAAATCTAGAGGTTATGATTATATAGTTGATGCTAAGGGATCAAATGTTAGTAAAGGACATGCTCAGATGGTTGCTATAATAAGAAGTCTGATTAAAGATGCAAATATTTATATATTAGATGAACCAACACATTATTTAGATAATGATAAGCGGTCTAGATTTTATAAAAATATATTTGAAGTATTAAAAGATAAAACTGTGTTTATAATTATTCATCATAAGGAACAACTTATTAATTTTGATAAAATTGTTTCTATTGAAGATAAAACTGTAAAATTTTATGAATCATTTGAAGAGTACGAAAAATAAATTATTTTATATTTGTTATGTTCAAATTTAGTTATAGTTAATTTAGTTAGTCAGTTAGTCAGTTAGTCAGTTAGTCAGGTTAGTCAGTTAGTCAGGTTAGTCAGTTAGTCAGGTTAGTCAGTTAGTCAGGTTAGTCAG
>JAOXFI010000033.1:0-39456 GCA_029232285.1 Agmasoma carcini (nom. nud.) | reverse complement strand
ATGGATGAAATCTAAGGCCACCAGTCTTATCAACTTTTCTGCTCTCTCTCTCTCTCTCTCTCTCTCTCTCTCTCTCTCTCTCTCTCTCTCTCTCTCTCTATCTCTCTCTCTCTCTCTCTCTCTCTCTCTCTCTCTCTCTCTCTCTCTCTCTACCACGATAAATAAACCATTGATGTCTGCAAAATCGAGATAGCCAAAGAAGAAGGGAACAGGGAAAACTATTAATAACGACGTCACCGAAAGAAAATAATCATTATATAAACAAAACTCACTCCTCACCTTTTTGCAACGCAGTGTGAAAATGGGAGAGTTTCCCAAGATCTCCTTTCTCTCACGTGCTTTCAGGAGGAGGAGGAGGAGGAGGAAGAAGAGGACGAGGAGGGAGAAGAGGAGGAAAAAGAGGGAGATACAACCACCGACATTATCTGCCTGGTACATATCTCTTCCTTCCAAGGCCAGCAGAGAGCAGTATTAGAATGTGTGCAAGGATTTGAGTCTTGTTTTGGCGCCCACTGTCACCATGATGCAGAAAATGACAATGGGGAAGAGCTATCAATCTTTTTTTTATTAATCATAGTCCTTAAGCTTACACGATTAAATAATGACACATTAAATATAAAAAGGTGATTTATGAAATATGTATAGAAATATCAAACCAATACCCTTATAACAACATTTAAGTAAATATTGATGTATACACTGCCATTATAGACTCATTCATGAGATAAGATCATAGAATGGTTCATATTTTTCATTTTCAAATACATTCCTGATCTAAATTTGAAAATCTTGAGTCACTCTCTATACAATTCTTACTTAAACTATCAAATATTTTTAATACCTACAATAGGTAAAGATCAATATATGATGTTTGTTGAATCACGATAAAATAACATTTATTTGGGCTATAGCAGGTTAAAAGATAAAGAATCTGGTTTAAGATCGATAAATAGACAACTTGCCTTTATAGTATGTTATATCATTTTAAAATAACTCAAATATAGCAAAAAAAAATAAATTTTGGTATTTCGTGTAAAATATTAGTAAGTATTGTATATTATTATATTTGTATTTTGTAAATTGCACTGAAAACCCCATAACATTATAATTTTTTTCATTTAATCACTATTTGGGATCAAGGGTAAAAATTTCCTTCCTAAATACAAAAATATTAAAAAATAAAATCAATTTTTAAAAATCACCTCTAATAATGCTGTCTCTTGCCATTATTTCGACTAGAAAAAAATCTAGTAGTTTGTAATCCCTCTCTTGTTTTTATACGTGTTTCTTGACATTTCTCCAATATGATTTAATATTCTGAGTATGAGTGGAGGTTAAATGATCAACAAAGTTAACACTATGATTAACTGTGTGATGAATCAAGAAGTATATTCTAGAATATGATCGCTAGAATGGATGACTATACCTTCTCTACAGACGCGTCTGATAATAGGTAATAAACTCAGTGTACTTCTATCAGTAACATGTTTCATGTATACTTTGAAAGGTATTGATAAAGTATCAGCGATACTGAACACCCATATATAATTATTCTAACACCTACCTTCATGATTTTTTATTTTGTGCTTGAATTGACTTTCATCAACCTGACAAACAACACCCGTTCCACCCATCATCATAATCCATATACCTTGAATTTAACTTCTCATAAATTTTAATTATCGTTTTCTTGGATATTCCAGTTAAATTAACAACTTTAATAACTGTTGTATTATTTAATTAAACTCATCAAAAAACCATTATTACGAATTGTGAAATATTTTAAAAATTGGTACAGGGTTTATAAAAACCCCAAAAAACTTTCTTATCTACGTTTCTTAAATAATTTGATATTA
Organism: Agmasoma carcini (nom. nud.); assembly: GCA_029232285.1. Classification (NCBI taxonomy): domain Eukaryota; kingdom Fungi; phylum Microsporidia; family Thelohaniidae; genus Agmasoma; species Agmasoma carcini (nom. nud.). The sequence goes on along the minus strand of JAOXFI010000033.1, from coordinate 37,600 downwards.
TACAAGGGAAAAGAATAGTCCCTTTTTAATACACCCAAATCTTGTAGAAATGTGATTAATCCATCATTACTATTTAATAATGATCCAATATTTTTTAAAATAAATAAGTAACATTGTATTAAAAAAAAGAAAAATTTGCCCTTGATCCACATTTTATTTTGAGAACTGTTTTACATATTCTATATATCAATTTTTATCAAATTATCTGGTATCATAATTTTAATCTTTCATTATTAAAATAATTTAGTTTTTAACCTTTTTATTAAAAAATGTCATTAATCAAAAATATTTCGATTGAGCAGATTAATATATAACATTATTACTGAAAAATTGGAATTGTATTATTGAAAGGTAAACTAACATAAGGACATTGATTGTGATAAAAGATGTAAATTATGTACTAAGAGATCAGTATAGTCAAATTAAATCAAACCTATATTTACTAACCCTTAATTTCTAAATATTTTATTTGACATGCGCATACCCAACGGATTATTATTTGAATCATCTCTTGAACTTCTCATTTAGCTTAAATCTGAACCGTTCAATATATAAAAATTTCCAAAATTTTGAAAATAAATGTTTATAATTATTATTTTTTGTCATATTATTGGATATATAAGGGTTATATATATTTTTGAAAAAAAATATAACGTTTTGATAAAATCTTTAAACTTTTTGAAAAGTACTATATTATCTTATCCTATTAATATTTTTAAAACATGTGTTAAACAAGTTTATTTGTGTAAATTACTCAGAAAAGTTTTATTGCCTTTAATTCCTTTATTAATATTATTCAATTCGTTTTATAGTTGTTGTAATCACATTTAAATTAGTTTTTGTCAACCCCGTGAACGTAAAATTAATATTTTTTGATATTTTTGTAAAATATCTTGCACAGATGATCTAGGTTCAGCCTTTTTTAGAAATGTATCTGTTATATTCTTATAATATTTATTGATATAATAAAATTATTAAAAAATATTAATATTGACAACCCAGGGTCACTCAAGCTATATCCTCAGTGATACTTCATTTCAATAGTCTCATTTTAGAATTTGTTTCATTAAATTTAAAATAAAACCTAAAGATTAATGACAGCTCATAATTGCAATAATGTTTATGATATTGATGCTGTACACAGAAGGACTCATCTATGAAGTAAATAAAACTTTATTAAAAGACAATTTATTCATCTTGTTACTATTATAGTGGTTAACATAACCACCCAAAGATTTACCATTCCGCTCACTAAAACCCAATAAGTAAATCTTTTATTAAATCTTTTATAGTCGAAAATTATCCATTTGGTACTTAATCAGGTCACCAAAATATTTATAATAGTATACGGTAATAACTATAATTATAACAATACTTATATTTATATTTATACGGATCACCAAAAATCAATCATCTTAAGGGTGACTGTCTTTTCCTTCAGTGATGTACGTTGTCTTCAAAATCTTACCATCACCATCTAAGATTATATAACGTTTTGTCTCTACTGCCTTTTAACAAAGCATGGTGAGTGTATGAATGCCCACTCGTTTTTTCTCTTTAAATCTTACTGTTGATGTTTTCTAATTTTTTCAGTTTTTATATATAAACTTTTAGGAAATTTGAAAAAGGTAAGAATGTTTCTAACAACTATTATTTTTCTTGGGTAATTATACCCGCTAATAAACTTATTCATGATTAGTTTTAAAGGTTCTACAACTGTTATAGTTCAACCAATCAAAATGTTCTCATTCTGTCCCTTAAGAGTATAAATTCTTTGTAGAATACATCATACTTAACCAAGTATCCACATATTACTATTATTATGTCCCTTAGGAGTATAAATTCTTTGTAGAACACACCCATACTTAACCAAGTATACACATATTACTATTATCAAGAACCTTGTAACATAATTGTACTATTTTTAATCTTTATCACAAATTAATCTATTTATATTATTTAAATGGTCATCATAGACAAATCTGCTATATTCTATTATCAACAGTTTATAAACTATAAATCACCCTTCTATTTAAATAAATACCATAAATATTTAAACTTATACTCATATTACTAATTATCATACCTTACTATAATAAAACAAGCACTGAAAATACCACATATATGAGTATATCAACATTCTCATATTCAATAAATCAATATACCTATCAACATAGTTTATAATAAATAAACAAATTATAAATAAATATATCAATGTCATTTTCGGTTCTCCCTTTATTCTAATAGCAACTCCTTTTCTAAAATTTTCCTTTTTTAGAAAAAAAAATCTTCCTGTTATGAAAATAATCAACAAGTTCTGCTCACAGCAAATAATTAATGATCTATTGTGTCCCTCTTCAAAGAATACAAGACAATATATTTATAAAAGAGTATCTAACATCTATAACATAGAATATTGGGAACCTCATCAAATCGATTTCGAAATTGAGAGAAATTTTATAGGAGAAATTTTTTATGACGACCAAAAAATATTTGTAGATGATAAGGAAATTAGTTTGGAATTTATTTCTGATAAAAAGAATATAAAGTTCAATGTAGTTAAAAAATATTATTTAGACCTTAAGAATGTTGGTATAGAAGGAGGTATAAGTGATATACATTATAAAAGGATATATTACACAAATAATGATCTATTTTGTACTCTTACATGCCATATACCACTAAGAAACTTAGAAAATATATTGATTTACCTAAAAATAAGTAAGAAATGCTTTATGGATTACAAGATTTTACAATTTTATAACAAAGAAGTAACAATAGAAGATTTAACTATTGATATTAACTATTATAGGGATTATGACTATTCTAATTTGTTAGAATACTTGACAGACCTGTTAATAGATGGTCAAGGGAGCAAAGATATCATATTTCTAGTGGAAACACTACTTTTCTACAATATTAGAACCTTTGATATTGAAATGAAACCAATAGATCAAGACAGTAAGCTTTATATGATAAAGACTAACAAATTTTTAAGCTATTATAAAAAATTAGAACATAAAATCAAACCAAATTTTACGAATTTTACAAGTTTTAATAATTTTTTAAAAAAATATAAATTTCTTGATTTTCAAGATAATTTCATAAGAAAAAGCTTCATAGAAAGCAAATCCATGTTTAAAAACTTGATTTTTTGTAGAAATTACAATATAAGCTTAAATTTAAACATTAAGGAGTTTAGAGACTTCATAAATAAGCTATTTAAAAACTATACACTACCTAGTGATTGTTGTGACAAAGGATGTGAAAATATGAATAATAGTAATTATATTAAGGATAAGGCGATCAAGGGTTACTATGGTGTTGATTTAAAGAGAGAAGAGAGGACTTTTGATCTTCGATTTGACACGGAAGGGGAAGCTATTGATATTTCTAAGAAGCAAAGTGGTAAAAACATAAATAATAACATATTCACTGATAAACTAATCAGTTATATCAAAAAACCAGATCAACAATCTAAAGTGCAGCCATTTATTGATGATATACAGTATAACAATATAGAATGCAGTACGATTGATCATATTTGTGATAAAAACTTTAAAGCTAGCGAAAATAACTTTTTTATTCTACAGGAAACAAAATTTATACTTAAAGAGTTAAACAATGAATTATTATCGAATATTTACTTAGAAGAACTTCATTCATTGTTTAAAATTGAAACTAAAACGAAGAAAATAAGAAAACTTAACAAAATATTTTCCTTGACAAAAAAAGACTTCATTTTTGTAAAAAAAATAAACTTTAGAATTTTAGAAATAATAAAAAAGAAATATTCAGATCAATTTCATAAAAAAGATTATGTTGAAGAGATGAATAAGCTAAAAAGATGCACTACATCTTTTAAGTTGAATGTAAAACATGTATTAGAGGGCTATTTGATAAATAAAAATGTTATTTGATCAAAATATTTTAAATTTATTAGGGATTGATCTATTGAAATTCATAAAAATCAAAGTTTTGATATACTTATTAATATATAATGATCAAATGAATTGTATAATATAGAATTTGCACTATAAAACATGATTATATATGTTTATTAGTCATATATATCAAATAAGCAATAATTTCAATTTTTTAACCAGGTAGGTTAAGTACCTTTACAAAAATATCGCATGTTTATAACTATAATTCTAATAATATTTTAATTTATATCGTATTGTAAATTTTAAAAAAGAAATAATATTAAAGAATAAAAATCAACATACTAACTCCACATCTACAAACAATATATTTTATATTTTAGTATTGTAATTATATCTAAAGTCTAAATTTGATCATAAACAAATATGATCTATTTGACCATACACCATTTCCAATATAGTTTATTTGTCAAAGAAAGCAAACTTAGTTCATTATCATTCATCTTAACTTAGCAACCAATACACATTACTAAATAGGAGTATCCCTTAACATAAAAAGAAAAAAATATATAAAATTATGTCAAGAAAGATTAAAAAAATATATAAAGTTGACAAAGATGGAAACAAAACCAATATTTATGAAGGAAGCGCTGAAAATATTCACATAAAAGTACATAGTCTTCCTATAGAGACTAAATCTTCTAAAAAAATATTTAAAAATACTTTAACCAGTAGAAGAATCAAAAAAAATCTTTACAAAAACTCAAATTCATCTAAATCAAACTTATTACTAGGAACACCTCTCATCAACTCTCCTGACCAATCAGAAGACAATTATAGATTAGATACATCATTTGGTATGCCCCTTATTAACATTCCTAACCAACCAAAAACTGATTCCATTGATTTATATCAAACTGATTCTGACAAATTGCCTGAAATTCCCCCTATCAACGTTATTGATCAATCAGAAAAATATTTAAATTCTCAAAAAAATAAAGGAGTAATGTCTAAAGATGAAGCAGAAAACAATAAAGAAACTGTTAAGCCTGTCGAAACTGAACAAGTAAACAAGGATGAAGATGTTAAACTTGGTAGAGATGCCAGAACTAGCATGTATTCCTTATCAAGAACAGATTCTGAAATACTATCAAGTCGGAGATCAGTTAGAGAGAAGAGAGAGAAAGTCAAATCAGATAACGTATCAAGTAATACTGAAAGTCTTACACCAATTTCTTCTGATGCAACATCAACTATAACAAATAAAAACATAGCCGATAGTCCTGAACCGCAAGTCTTAGGTGCTGATGAATTGGATCCTTTTATAGAAAAGCAACCAGCAAATAATAATAAAAGACCAAGTTTCATTTCAGCTAATGTCAATAGCTCTGCTAGGGTTATTAAAACAAAGAAAAACAAAACAGTAGTTGTTTCGTCAAATAAGAAGAAAAATAAAAATTTCGAATATAAAAAGCCTAAGAAAGTAAAAGGATCGAGTTTAGAGCAATCGAGCCTTAATATAGCTAAGGTTGATGCTAAAGATACAAAAGAAGAGGCTGATTTTATAAAAGATCAAGATAATGATATTATTGAAGATCACATAGAAGAACTAGGAAAAGAAGAGGAAACATATAAAATAAGTTTAAGTGAGAGCAGCAATGGATCAATTGATGATGAAGAACCTACAAATGAAGATAAAAAGCATATAAATGCAGTTAAGAACCCTCATAAACTTGAACCAGAGACTGAAGTTACTAGAGATAAAGAAAATGAAAAATCTATTGATGAGTGTATAATAGAAAATAAAAAAGACAATCATCAAATTGATGAGAAGCATATAGAAGATAAGCAACATCACGAAGAAGAGAGTCATCATGTTATGGTTGGTACTCAAGCAGAGGATGAGAAGCATGCTGAAAACCATCATCACGAAGAAGAGGGTCATCATGTTATGGTTGGTACTCAAGCAGAGGATGAGAAGCATGCTGAAAACCATCATCACGAAGAAGAGGGCCATCATGCTGAGGTTGGTACTCAAGCAGACGATAAACAGCATGCCGAAAACCAACATCATAAAAATGAAATACATCATGTTGAAAATAAACCCTCGATTAGTGAATCCCCTGATATTTCATCAAAAAGGAAAGAGGATGATATCGTTACTAATAAAATGAAGGATATTTCAATAAATGAAAGTGAATCACAAAAAAGTAACAACGAAAAGAAAGTTGTATTTGATGAATCAAACAATGAAACTTTCACAATTGAAGAGCCACAATATGTGCCTCCTGTATTAACAAGACTTCAATCTGAATCAGATGTTCTAAAATATAGAGAAAAGGATGAAATCATAGCTGAAGGTCATATTTTAAAGAAGAGAAGAATTTTCTCATGTTTTTGGCACCAAAAGTACTTTGTTTTATTAAAAAGTGGTGTTCTTCTATATCACAAGTATGATGGTTCAAAATATGCCAAGGGTAATTGGAATTTGCATGCAGCTCTAAACTTCGACAAATATGACTTCGAAGAAAGGTCACACCCCTTTAGAATATGTTTTAGATATGAAGGGAATGGTGTAGTATTAGCATTTGATCACGAGCAGAACAGAGACTACTGGTATAGAAAATGTATCCACACCATCCACAAAAATAAAGATTTTATTTAAATTTCAAATATTTATTATCCAACTTTTTCATATACAGCTTGGAATCCTTTGTAAAATAATTTACCGAGTTCTGCCTTTTCAAACTCAAGGACATCTGTCATGTACTCGGGGAGGTCGCAATTTCCATGATCCACAAGTTTGAACTCATACTTTCCCTTGTAGTCACGTATGTTAAATTTCAGATATATTTTGACGTTGTTAGATTCCCTTTCGATTGTAATTGTTTTGTAAGTATCAAAATCTTCTATTGAAATTCCAAGTAAATTTTTGTAAAGGAGAGCGTCCTGTTTTATGTTTCTTAAGAGTTGGTTTTCATCTCTATATGAAGATATTAGTTCATTTTCTATGGATTCTAATGAGTTTGATACTTTTTTGAGGGTTGGAGTTGTCCCAGTCCTCTTAGGAGTTTTGAAAGTCATTGCTTTTCTTCTAGGCATCTGGAATGGTAAATTTTTGATTACGAAAGTAAAATGGAATTATTAAAAGTAAAATATAAATTGTCATTGTTATGAGGTTGAATCATAATAAAATGATGTTTATTGAGGGTTGTTGATTTATTATTGATGGTTTCCATAAGAAAAGCTGTATTTTTTTTAAAATTTTTATTTGTTTATTTTTTTGCTAAATGTAAAAAATATATAAATCAAAGTTTTTATTAATTATAAAGAAGAATAAAACTTGATTCGACATGGTTAATCATGTAAGTCAAGGCTAGTAATGATTATAGTCAAGGTTGATTAGTTAGTCAGGGTTAGTAATGGTTAATTAGTTAGTCATGGTTAGTCATGGTTAGTCAAGGCTAGTAATGGTTATATTTAAGGTTATAGTCATGGTTAATCAAGATTGTTCAACGCTAGTCATGATTAGTTAAGGTCAATCATGTTTAGTCATGGTTAGAAACATACTGTGATATTTAATAAGATATAAATATGTTGGAATATTTTAGGTTTTAAAAATATATTTTGATATTAAACAAGGTATAAATAATTTTACATAGATATGATGTGGTATTAACCGTTAACTATTGTCATCACAAATAAATTAAGATATAAATAGTGATATTATGTAAAATGAACTTATCAACTAACAAAATTCAACATTTTTAGAAATAAAATCATAATAAAATATTTAACATACAAAACATAGAACATGAATAAGCATTTATAGCTTCTTATAATGTTAAATAATAGAGTTAGTTATCCAATATGCTTGTCAAATAGAAATATTCAAAATGACACAGAGTATTATCAATTAAAAACTCTCAACTCTTATTATTCGTTTCTACAAATAATCTTAAGTGTCAACCTAGAGAACAAAATAGCAAATAAAATACCTAAAATCAAACAACAATAGTCAAAGTGGAATGTAGAAGGGATGGAGAGCGTGGGATAGCAATCATACACACATCATGTTTGATAAAAGACTTTAAAGAAGCCATACTATATTGTAGCTAAGTTTAATGCTATTACGCACACCAAGGTTTATATCTTAGGGATACTGATGTGTCTATTCTATTATCATAAACTAGTTTCCCAAAGTGAACAAGGTTATCCGTATTCTTCAAAGCCCTGTTTTAGCCCTAATATTGATCTGTTATAGTCAAATCAGCCATTTTTACCATCTTTATCACTCTACCCCATGTGGATTATTGAACTATTGTAGATCAATAATAATATTCATATATTAATTATCTTATTTATAAATCTTAAGAATTTAATATTTACAAATTTATTGATTAACATCCAAAAATGCTATTGGTAAGAACACTTGATAAAGGATTGTTATCTGAGATTTCAATATATGAGTCATCATCATTATTAGGTATATTAAATCCATATTTAGAACCTTCATTATTTGAGTTACCACCATCAGAATTCTTGCTATTCCATCCCGAAGTGTTATTGTTCCAACCATAATGGCCACCATTATTGCTATTTTTAGGATTTTTCCATCCTGGTGTATTATCCCAATATCCATTCCATGGTTTGTTATTATTTCCTCTTGAATAATCACTATTAGAACTTGATGAGGAATTATCATTATTAGAATCTGAATCATTTGAATCACTTGACCCATTTGAATCACTTGAGCCATCTGAGCCATTTGACCCTCTTGATCCTCTTGACCCTATTGAACCTCTTGACCTTCTTGAGTGTCTTGAGTGTCTTGAGTGTCTTGAATTACAATCCTTGCCTCTACAAGTTTGTTTCATTGATGTAACATTAGGACCAATGTAGAATCTGTATGGATTGTGCTCATGTGTCCAATGACGTCTATGATAACACCTACGATCATCACAAACTTGAAAAATCAATGGATTGTCACAATTTCTTCTTTCAACACCTCTGCTTGTTCTTGTTAAACATTTTGAATTATTTTTAATTATTACTTCTCCTGTTTTATATATCACCATTGAATAAAGTTGTCTGCTTCCATATTTTCTTTTTCTTTTATATAGACGTGTTTTTCTTAAACGAAAACCATATTGTCCTAAGTATCGGTGATCTGTTATTAAGTATCCTACTCCATCATTCCTGTCTTCCTGTTCAATGTGGAAGTTCAAAGCATTATTTGGTTCAACTATTGTAATGTATCTTCCACTACTACCTAAGAATTTATCTTCGGCACTTAACTTCAGATAAAACGTTTTGATGGTATTTATTAAGAGCATATTCTGTAGAATATTTCATCTTTATAAAATAGTGTTTCAAAATTAAAACATTGATTAAAATATGATTTATTTGTTTTGGTTTAATCAATAAATGTAAGTTTAGATTAGTTATTTATGTTGATAAAAGGATGTTATAGCCTTTATATTATATAATTAATATATGAATTTAATATGTTTGATAATAACATTTAAAGACTAAGAATTGATATAAAAATCATATATTTGATAATGTATCAATGTTGATTCATATTTCGTCATTATTTTGTCAGGTTGTGATATATATGAGAATTATTGGTTAGTTAGTGAATATTGATAAATATGACAGGTGTTGATTATTATGGAAATTATTAGTTATTCAATATTGTTGAATATGGAAATTATTAGTTAGTCAATATTGTTGAATATGGAAATTATTAGTTAGTCAATATTGTTGAATATATTATATTCCAATTAACCAATAAACTATAATATATCAATGTTAACTTATTAATTGAGATATTCCAATCAACTAATAATTTTTATTAGATTGTGTTGAATGAATAATTAAATCCAATAATAATAATAAATTCGCAATTGATTAACAATTTAATATATTTATATATTAAAATGGAGGTTAATATTACAGTACTATTAAAAAAATATTAAATAAAAGGATAATTAGAGCGTAATTATATAAGTATATCTATTTTATTTTTCAGATCGCGCATTTTAAATAAACCCTTTTGATATTTTTTTTATTAAAGTTTAATAAAAAATCAGACACTTTTATTTAATATGATGTTTGAACACCTTTTGCCACTATAACTTCTTAAATTCTGTTACTCATAGAATCTACTAATGTTCTACAATAGAAGGTAACGATATCATATCACATTTCATTAATTTTTGATAATAAATGCGCCTCGTTTCCAAAAAAAACATTTCTTAGTTTTTGCTTTAAATAAAACCATAAATATTCTATAGCTAGGCTCTGCGAAGGTCATTCTATCTTCAATCTTTTTTGATATTTTTGCATTTGGATTAAGGGTTTTTATTAATTTTATAATGTTGATATTAATTAATTTCTTCTTGTCACTTCCAATTTTTTATCTTCCTCATCATTCCTGTATTTTATAACACGATGTTGTATTGTAGATCTTTTTAAATCGGGTTTTACACTGATTTCGTATTGAGCCCCTCATAGAAAATATACGAAAAATTTAATTTTTGTCGAATTCAGAAACATGTTTACCCATTAGGACATTTTTGTTTACAGTTATATAAGAGAAATTTATATGATATTGTCTAGATGACCGGTTTTTAATTTTGTTTTAATTAAAAATTTTAAAGCAGTTTATATAAAATGCACGATTAAAAAATTAAAAATCATTATAGATATACTTATACTATTAAGCTCATATTATTTTTCTATTTAAATGTTATCAGTTTTTAAACAAACTTTTTGGGGTGTCAGATTTTTTTTGGTGCTGTATTAGAAAAAGAGTCTTATCACATTCACTGATTTTTTAATTTATGGGCTTATGTTAGTTTATGTACAGCTGTATATATTATGTTATCAACAAAAACAATTTTCGTCAATCTTTTTTATAATTTTGACAAATATTATGATTTACAAAAGAAAGAAAATATTTATAATTTTCATACATAACTCTCTTAATAATTTAACATGTGAAGTCTTTACTTGCATTCATCAAAAAATATTCTATCAAACTGTTGTTTTTCATGCCCAAAATAGTTTGTATTTGACTTTATCAATACCAGCAACATTTTTATCACTTGTTTATATGTTTTTGATTATAAACAAGGATATGATTTAATTTCCTTAATTAATATTGAAAATAATTGGTTTTATAAGAATTTGAGATTCTTCTCACACTGATCATATCCTGAGATTTATATAATGTTTTATTTATAATTTTCACTTTATTTTTACGTAAAATACAAAAAAAAATATGATAAAAAATTTTAGCACAAAACACTTATAATTAAATGTTTTGTTTTATGACTTTTAAATAATGAAATAATTATAAATTCTTGCATTCGACTTATTTACAACGATGTTTTTTAATTATATGATCAAAATGCTTTATATTATTCAATTATAGACAAAAATGGGTATAATATCACATTTTTATTTTTAGTATAAAAAAAATTCTACCAACATATATCATTTATTTATATTAATTAAATGCTCGTTACCCATTGCTCACTAGATATACACACCCTTTATATATGATATTTAATTAATACAATAATAACACAATTCTAGTCTTATAATAAAAAATCCAAATTTGACTTAAATTATTTTTCTAAAATTTCCTATTTTTGAGTATGAACAAAATTTAGCAACTTTGTTGTATTGATCTGCCTTTTTTTAATATAAAATATCTACAATCACCTCTGAATATCATTATGTTATAATGATACATCTCCATATAATAAAAGCCTTTATAAAATAACTAAATCACCTCTAAATATTTTACAAATAGTCTTGTAACATTTATTTCAACATATAAGCTACTCTATTACAATTTATAAGTAAAATATTTAAATATAATAATAATTTTGAAATGTTATGTTTTAACATTCAAAGACAAAACAACCTCATCCTATAATAATAGGTTTGATTATTATTAAAAATACACAAATTAAATCAATCGGAAACGTTTCCTTTTATTTCTACAAAGAATCTTAAATATGAGTTAACCTATAAAGGTAAGTAAAAATTATAAAATCAAAAAGATAAATAAACATACACTTACGTGCTTTAGTAAAATAAAACTTTACAAACATCATAATATATTGTAGCTTAGTGTTATAATGTACATCCTAACTTATATCTTTAAGAAGGGGGGGTCTGTTTATCAACCGAAAACCAATTTCCCAGAGTTAACAAGGTTACGTGTATCTCCTAAAAACCTGTTATAGTTCAATTAGACTTTGTTTACAATGTTATCACTCTTTACCATGTGTATTTCATGATTCTTTCTTCATTTTTGATCCTCAGAGCTAATTTATTTTTCATTTTCAACATTATTAAATAATTTATTATTTTTTAAGAATTCTATAGCTTAAATTTCATCATTCTATTTAGATAATGATATATAAGTATATAAGTATATAATTATAATAATACAATACAATATAATATATAATACAATAGCATATACTATAAGTATATAAGTATATAAATATAATAATACAATAATATAAATCTATAATACAATAATATAAATCTACAATATATAAGTATATACTATATAAATATATAAATATATAAATATATAAATATAATAACACAATAACAAAATAACACAATAACACAATAATATAAATCTATAATATAATATTAAAACCAATACATTCTCTCTATATTTAATATTGATATGTCAATTGAAATCAAAAATGAAACAATTTTATTAATAAATTGATTGGTGTAACATTATCACAAGTGAAACATCTACAATATAAAAAGATTTATTTTAATAATCTCATGTTTTTCTTTTCAACTGTATTTACATTCAACTTATATAATAGAGATACTAAAAAATATGTAACCACCGAAAACGGCTCTTTCATAGGCACTGATACTTTAGAGGCTGCCTCTAACTTTAAAATACAAAGCAGTGCAAGTAAAGTACAAAATCTATTAATTTTAACTGATAATAACGAATATTTATTTTTACAGTCCAAGAAGGCCAAAGTAAGCACAAATAATAACAAAAATTATGATTTCATGATTCTTCTTAATCCAGAAGATGCATCATTCAGCATACTCCATAACTCCACCAATTTATGTTTAAATGTTGGTTCTGATGATAGATCTGAGATGTTGGGTGTTGACTGTAACTCTGATGCTACACATTTCGACCTTATCAAGACTGATTCTGATATTGTAAAATCACACGAAGCCTTTAAATTTGGAACTGGTATTAGTTCAAATGCTGATTTAGATCCTTTAGCTGGTGGAGCTGAAAGAGACACTTCAAATTCTGAATTTGATAAAATGTTACTTCCATTTAAGAAAAGATTACCTGAAGTAGAAGAAGATTTGACCAACTTTGTATTAGAAAAGTTCAGTGTTTTTTCATTATAATAAATTATTATACAATTTTTTTAATAAAAAATATTGATCAAAATCTAAAAATTATTTATGAAGTCACATCAATGTTTTAACTATTAATGATAATCAATAAATCTAAATTAAGTAATATTATGAATATATACTACTATATACAACATAATACTATAATTAACAATATATATCATAATATAACAACATATACCATAATATAACAACATATACCATAATATAACAATATAATATAGCAAATGGTAAAAAATACAATATAATACCATAATATAACAACATATATCATAATATAACAACATATATCATAATATAACAACATATACCATAATATAACAACATTTACCATCATATATTAACATGTACTATCATATAACAATATACCATCAAATACCATCATATATTAACATTTACCATCATATAACAATATAATATCATCATATATTAACATATACAATATAATACTATCATGTACTATCATATAACAATATAATACTATCACGTACTATCATATAACAATATAATACTATCATATTATTAAATATAAAATTATTTTATTTTCTTTCATAGATTGGTTCAAATAATCTTAAATCAGTATAATAGTTAGTTTTAGGACTTAAATCAATCTTATATGATTCACTAAACATATAATCGTTCTCAAGTGTAAAGCGTGTTGATCTTTTACTGCACCCATCAAGAGATACAGTTTTTGTATTGCGATCAATAATCCAACATTTACCATTGGTGAATATTAAAAAGTTACCTTCTGGTGTTAATTTAAACTTTGTATTGTTTTCATTTGATTTTTTAAGCTCTAACGAATTATTATGAGCAACAATTTCTAAGTTTTTCACTTTTAGCTGACCTGAATAGCCATCAAAGATGCTTGTAAAATTGGCCTTGTCAAATTGATTAGAAATGCCTATGCTTTTATCTTTAAGTGTTATGTATTGATTAGAATCATATATTCTAATGTTGAAAGCTTGAATTAAATTAACAAAATACATATTTTGTAAAAAAAATTTCTTTATAAAATTTTGTTTTACTGATATAAAACATTGTTTTAAGAATAATTTATTATAATATTCTATAACAATATCAGATATAATAATATTCTATAATAATTTATAATAATTCTATAATAATTTATAATAATAATATCAATATTTTACAATAACAATATCAGATATAATAATATTCTATAATAATATCAGATATAACAATATTCTATAAAATTATCAGATATAACAATATTCTATAAAATTATCAGACATAACAATATCCTCATACAAAACAGTTTACAAACAAACCATCATAACCAATTATTAATATCCATTTATCTATAAAACAAAAAAATATTTTTAAAAATAAAAATTTAATAAATATGTTCACCATTCTTTGGATTAAATTCATTTGGGTTTGTAGGAACAAAACTGCCATTTGCTTTGACTTGTTCTTTAATATCCTTTGCAATAGGATCTTCTAAAAACTTAAATCTGAATATCTCTTGATCATCACAACTACCAAGAACAAGTTTGCTGGCGTTACCAACATTTACACAATGATCTCCATGTTTCATTATAAACTCACCACTATCGTGTGTTAATAACACATTAACAATCGTCTTTTCATCTTTCTCAACATTAGAATCAGTTGCTACTTTGGTCATTTGTATTTTATTATTATCAACAAACTTCATAGTATTAGTGCCAAATTGAACTTGTAAGTCTTGAATATCTTTACCTTTCTCAAGAGCAGTTACAGAGACTGCCTTTTCAAGTTGACTAGATAAAAAAAAATTATCTGTGGTTTTAGTATCATCCATGGCAAGGTAATTTTTATCACCATTTCTGCTATAACTAATTATATTAACAGCTGATACAGCGTTTAGTAGAAACATAAATTGAAGAACCTGGATTTTTTTATATAAAAAATTTAACACAAATGTTTCATATCAATTTTTTTAGTGATTTTTTAAGATTATAAAGGCAAGCAAAGTTAGTTAGTCATGATCAGTCGTGGTCAGTTGTGGTCAGTCATGATCAGTTGTGGTTAATCGTTGTCAGTAATGATTAGTCATGGTTAGTCGTGGTCAGTAATGATTAGTCATGGTTAATCATGGTTAGTCATGGTCATACTGTCATGGTTAGTCATGGTCATACTGTCATGATCAGTCATGGTCAGTTAGTCAGGCTAGCGAAGCCAAAGGTAGCCATGTCAAGATTAATTATAATTCCTTTTATAACCAATTGTATACTTTTTATATATTAAAGTGTCTTTTGTGACCAATATTAACCTGTATACATTTACCCTATGTTTAAAGTAATATTTTTATCAAATACAATTACAACATATAAATTCTATCAACTGTTAAATTTTAAATATGTAAAATTATAAATATTACTTAATAAGGTGCATGTATAAAATATTTCAAAATATATAAAAATAACACATATAGTAACAAAAAAAACTTAAAAATGTAAATTATTTGCTTTTTGAATATTTATAAAATTAGAAATATATATTCTTAGATAAACATTCCAGAGTGGCTTCGATTGGAAACTTTTCTGATTATATTCACGTTTTCTAAAAATAATCTTAAATATCGATCAAGCTAGAAAATAAAAATTCATAAAATCAAACAATAAATAAAGAAAAGATATATAGCGAAGGAATGCTGATCATACACTTATTGTGCTTTGGTAAAAAATAAATTATTTAAGCCACGTGCTTCTACAGGCTTGAAAAAAACACGCGTGTACAAAATCAGCAATCTTACAATAAATCTTGTTGCTTCACACCGACCATACAAAACACGCGTGTACAAAATCAGCAATCTTACAATAAATCTTGTTGCTTCACACCGACCATACACCCCTCGCTTTTGTTAATTCAATTAAACATGTTTTCAAAAGTCTTTTAGAGTGTCTAGGCTTACCCTTTTATAGAAATGTTTCTACATCCTTGTAATTAGCTAGACGGTTTCTATTAATACCTTCCATTCTGTTATTCATTTCACAACCTTCCCTCCATACATCATTCCCAATTAATTAAAATTTTGATGTTTATATAAAAAACAACACACAACCCTTCTAATATGTAAATATATAAAACCCACCTAACACACCCATCATTATCAAAACTATAGTTACTTACATTACATCAATAATATTTTATAAAATAAATAAAAAGAACAAAATATTTCATTCAGATAAAGAACAAAGAATTAATATCTTCAAACTTAGAGTGAACAGGTCTCAATTCAAAAGACTTTCCATCATCAGACTCTTCAAGATAAGCCTTACCACGTGCAGAAGCAAGCTTGGCATAATAAACAGGAGTAACAAACGATACAGACTTAGTTGCCCTTGAATAGAGGAAGCACAAAGAATAGCAGATCTCATATACCTCTTGAGAAGTAAAATTATTTTCATCAATTGTCTTAACATATCTGCAAGGCTTCAAAGTACCCTTGATTGCATCATGTGAGCACATATAAAAATCATCTAAAGTAGGATGACCTATTGAATCAACAACCGTACCTGGCGCAACATTAAATCCTCTTTGCATGAATCTAACTGACTGCTTCTTCTGAGCTACAATGTAAGTAATCTTAGGATTAAAATCACCATCTTGATTAAGCTTGTTACAACCTTCTCTAATCTTAGCAACTTCCTCTTCACTTATAGTAGAGAATAAACTCTCATTTACTCCATCCCTAAACACAATAATCTTACTAGGTTTCTTCTGACCCATCTTTAAAAAGAAGTCAAGGCACATATTTGTAGTGATCGAAGCCAAATCGCTAACTATCTCTTCCTTACGCTCTTGAACAGCAAGTTCGGTCCTGTACTTTGTGAAATATTTATCCACCGTAGCCACCACTGAAACAATAGTAGGTGCATTCTCATGAGACCCAACAGCAGGATGAGATACGTCTATACCCATAATCATAGTATCACCAGATGAAATACATTTAGGATATTCAGCTAGAGCGAAGTTAGTTCCACCCAATTTAGCATTTATCTTTAAAAGAACATTTGAACAGAAAGCAGGCTTATTAAGCTTACCGAGATTTGCGTTACATATACACTGGGTATAAACACCTGCCATAGTCTCACTTAGAGCCTTAATTTCTTCATAGAATATAGAATTCTTAACTTTAAGGACAATCATGTTAAATTCACTCTTCTCAGCTGTCTTATACTCTTCAATCGAATTGACATTGACAATCTTTGGATTTGGGTTGAAATTCATACCATACCTCTGTCCAGTTAATAAAAAGGTATCAAAGAAACCAGGCCTAGAAACAGTGTTATAATCATCATTTCTGAATGTAAAAACAGTCCAATCATTAATATCATTACCTTTTATGGCTTTAACGCTGATAAGATTAAATTTACCTTTTTCTGGTCTCTTGGTTTGCCTATCAGCAAAAAGAACGACAGGTGAAGACAATTCAAAGGCATTCAAGTTTTCAAATTTACCATCAAAAGTAAAATCAAACCTAGCTAGATTAGGATTAGACAACGCTTTTAGTTGTTTAGTCTTAGACATGATCATATCAAATCTTTCCGAGGGTGGTTTTCCAGCAGCAGTCATCATCTTACTAGTCTGCTCCTCATTTAACTTCTTCATATATTTCTGCATACCACAAATCTTAGTGACTTCCATAGGAATATGTAAAAGGACTTTCTTCTTCATCACCTTAATAAGTGGAAGGCTTGGATACTTCAAAGGACCATAAACTTTGGCAAAGTAATCAGCTACACTGACCTTTTCATCATCCTTAACCGTAAAGAAGATTTCATCGGCTGTGCTCATTTCGAGACCGATAGCTTTAAAGCTGCAGTTCTTTTCTCTGTGAACTGTTTCGATTCTCAAGTTTGTAATAAAAGATGAAACCTTTTCAAAAAATGGTGAGGTTGTTGGTAATTTAAAAATATCATAAATGTTGTTATCTTTGGCCAGTTCCTTAACTAATTCGACGACCTCCTTTTCTTTGTAGAAAGGTACAAAACAAGGATCAATATTCAAGTAGTAGCTTGCACGGGTTACCTTGAAGGTAGTAGTCAATCCGATTTGTAATTCTAAGCCAGGACCGAGTGAAAAAGGATTGTTATCTTTAGATATCATTTTTTTCCTGTCAACCCAAAAAAGTTGTTTTTGGTAGAATTTAAGGATGGTATCAACGAGTTGGATCAATATTGTAGGATCTTGTTTTTTGTCTGACATATCGTAGCTGTTTTTATATTCAATTGATATTTGGAGCTCTTCATTTCTCATTGGGAACTTAAGCAACACGTTTTCGAACTTTTCATAGCTAACTAGCATGTTAAAACCATCATAGCAAAAAGCGACATTAAAGTTGTTTTGTTCTGAGGAAGCGACCTCCATAAACTTGGAGAACATGTTTTTCTTTAATATTTCAGGATTGAAGGTTACCTGATAGTGGTGTAGGATTCCAGACTTGCCTGTGAACTTAAAAAGGTTACTCTCAACTGTAGTCATCCTGGAGTTCATGGATTGAGAATAATTTTTTATTTAAAAATTTTCGGAGGGAATGTTTCGTAAAATTTAAAATGTTATTGTTTTAAAACAATGATAGAATATGAATAAATATGTATATATTGATTATAATACAACATGTATTGATATAAAGACGTATATGTTGATAAAATGATTAATATTGCATATTTAGATGTATATCAAGGTTTTATGTTAATAAATTATTAAAAAGGACAGCTTTAAGTATATATCTTAAGATAGATGATAACGATTAATTATACTTTATTAAACTATTTATTATGTATTAGCTTTCATTTAAGCTTAATCAATAATATATTATTGTATAAGAATGATATATCAATGTATCAAGATAATAATTGTTTATATTTTAATCTATTAATAAATTGTGATAATCTCACCCATGTCATAACATGTATTTAATATAAAAAAATTTCAAAATAAATTAACAACAAACAAAAATTTAAAATATAGAAATCAGTAATAACACGTTAAATTTATTAAGGTTAAACCTATTTATTATAAGTCCTTCAAAAATATATTAAAAAAGGATGTTACTTTATTAAAATAATTATTATTTATTAAATTTTTGATATTTTGAATATAAAGAGACTAAATTATTGTCTTAAGACATGATTAACAGCTTATATTTACGTTTATAAACTTTAGTTATATAATGTAAGGTATGAAATATATTTGACATCTTAAATTATTATGATGTTTATATTGATTGATGATTTATTAAATCAATCTTATAAATGTTGTCATAACTAAGACCAAAGTGTTTATTTAACTTGCGTCCATCGAACTAAGGGTAAAAATCTTTGAATATTCCTTATATATCTTGAGATATTGTTCTATATTAAATTGAGGAATATAATTAATATTTATCAGCTAATATTATTTCTACACAATAAATCATCAGTTTATACTTGATGATCATAACAATAACATGGCTGAGAGTCTCACAATTATTAAACTCTTGAGATATTAAAAATATATTATCTTGGAGGTTTGATATGACGAATTATGTAACATTGCTCGTGTCCGTTTCAAGGGTCTTTTGAAAATTCTTCAAACCCCTGGAAAATTTTTATAAATAAATAAATTTTACTATATATTAAAAGATGTAACGGTACGAAATTATTGTTGCTTTTTAAATAAAAATTCAATAGGGCGCAAAATAAATCATCATTTTTTATACATTCAATAATTTGAGTGTGTACACTTGTATCATGAGGGTTAATAAAATTATATTAATGATTTATGGTCTTATGTTCATATCTATCAATAATTTGAGTGTGTACACTTGTATCATGAGGGTTTTTAAAATTATATCAATGATTTATGGTCTTATGTTCATATCTATCATTTATTTCATAAGCACCCTATTCATCTGTTATTATAATGCTATCTTCTTTTATAATAATACTTTACATTGTTGATTTGTTTCTATTGTTCAAACTTCAACAAAGCATTCTTTGTTCCTTTTCAATAACGCTTACTACCCAATATTTTCTTTTAAAAAGTAAATTCTCGTCTATATCTTTTTTTGTTAAAAGAAAGTGTATCATACCATCTCTACACACCTCTTGCCATAATTATATTGTCTTTCTGTTGATATTTAGTTGTGATTGTGTGTCTATCTGAAGTATATCGAAGCTGATTCTATAAATAGTTTTCAATAATATTTGAAGATTAATCTTGCTTCAAAAAATGGCTTTATTTTTATACTTACCTTTTTATGAAACTTCCAAACACACTTTTCAACATTATTGTTGTCATTAATTAAGACCAGGAATGTTTCGCACATTGAATAGTTCATGATGTTTTTAATTAATCACGATTGAGCCCTGATTTTAATTCATTCTCAAACATTACCTAATCTTGAATATAAAAAATCTTCATATAATTTAAAATTCAATATTTCATCAAAAAATATCACCGATGATGGATTTATAATCGTTTCTTGTTTTTACCATGGTTTATCATAAATAAAGAGTATTTGAAACTTTCATATTAATATTCTATAGTTTTTCCCGTTTAAAATGTAAAAATGTAAAAATGTAAAAAATCAAAATTTTATATTTTATATTCAAACATAAAATAAATTTTTAAAATTTAGTTATAAAAAATCAAATTTTTTTCAATAGTCCTTTATAATTCCAAAATATCTTCTTAAAATAGTCTTTTGCTATGTTTATAGCTTATAAATCGTTACAAACCGTGATTTTGAATGTTTCTCTAGATTAATTGCCCAAAATGAAAATTGTAACCATAAACCCATGATTGATTAAAAGATTCTTCTAAAATCTTTAATAATATACTTAGGTGAACGATTAATAAATTCTCTTGTTTTAATAAACATTCTATTATAAAAATATAATATACTCAATCTCAATTGTTATAATGAGATGGTACACTTTTAAATATTCTGTCAATTGACCAACATGAATCATTTTCGCTAAGTAACGTTTTTTGAAAATTTGTACAAAATATATAAAATTTGTCTTATTGAATATTCTTGAACCATTTAGAAAGAATATTTCACCCTTAAGATTATAACATATAGACTCTGGTATTTCAAGAGTTGTGGAAAGAGAATCAGGCACAGCTTCTAATCTTGATACCAAATTATGCATTGATAAGAAATCGTATATATCATCAGAAACACTTAAAAGAACTGACAATGTCTGATGATTATTTGGCACTTATTTTGAGTTCTGATTTCAGTTCAAGTGCCTTAATATAATTTCATCATTTTGAATTATTAAACATGATCAACGATTTCCATTCCTACAATTTCATTTTGTTTGACCATTCACACCTATTAAATGTTTATCGATCAAAAATCAAAAATTAAAAATCAATGTTACATTTTACTCTGACCTTGATTGAATCTTAAATCACCAGATAACATAAAAATAAAAAATTCTTGAAAAGTTTATTCTAAACTAACTCAACTCTCCCAGCGAATGAGGAACAGCCCATATATGCTTAGAAATTGATTAAATATGGTCTATTTATGTAGTTTTATCATTGGCTTGGAAATATACATCAATTCAGCGAGAATCATCAAATTTACGCCTAGCCATAGGAAATGACAAAATAAATCAAAAGGCATTCAATCGATACTATTTTTACCTAATCAAGTATATTTAATAAATATAAATTTCCTTATGATAATAAATAAGTCACGTAAAATAAAATCAGAACTATATCAAACATATAAACCTTAACTTTATCAATATTTTACTATAAATATAAATTTAATCATTACAACTTATTCATATACCATTTAATAAATACAACTTCATATTATAAAATTATTTTTGTAAAAATTTTCCACATGGACTACCCAAAAATAAAAATTGAATTTATTGAACATACAATTGATAATGTACGATTTAAGCTGCAATCCAACGTATCCTTTAGTAATTCAATAAGAAGAATCTTATTATCAGATGTTCCATCAATTGCTATTGATTTAATAGAGATTTCCCATAATTCAACAGTTCTTTCTGATGAAATGTTAGCAAATAGACTCTCTCTTATACCAATATCTTCTAAAAGAAGGTTAAATGCAAAGGATGATTGCATTTGCACCACAATCTGTGATTTATGTTCATTGACATTCACTCTTAAGCCTAATATTGGGGATGGTACCACAACCATTACTGGTAATGACTTAGCTTGTTCTAATCAAGATGTAAATGTAAAAAACAGTTTAATAGTGAAAATGGTAGCTGGTCAAGAACTTGATCTTAAGGCTGTTGCTAGAGTAGGAACAGGTAAAGTACATGCTAAGTTTTGCCCTGTGACTGTTGTAGGATTGAAATATGATCAAAATAATAAATATAGAGAGACTGATTTGTGGTATGAGAAAAACCCCAATACTGAGTGGCCTGATATAATTCAAGAAGAACAAGAATTTGGAGAACCTGAAGAGGTTGAAATGAATGTTGAGGTTGTTAGTGGAAAAGCAGAACCAAAAGAGGTTTTAAAATCAGCATTGGAGATATTTAAAGAAAAGTTACAAGATCTTGAATTTTGTATTGAAAATATTTAATAAAAAAAATTGATTAAATTTATCAATACAATTTAATATTTCTATATATAATAATAATTTTAATAAAAAATATCAATATAATGATTTTAATGAAAATATCAATATTTCTATATATAATGATTTTAATAAAAATATCAATATTTCTATATATAATGATTTTAATAAAAATATCAATATTTCTATATATAATGATTTTAATGAAAATATCAATATTTATATATATTATAAATACATAAATGTAACATTTCCTTATTTTTTTACGATAATTATTTTATTTTGCGTATTTCTTAGATTTTTCTAAAGCTTTTTCTTTTTGATCACCACTAAAAAAATTTATAAATTGATTCCATGATTTTTGCTTATTTGAACAAAAATAATCAATAAACTTTTCTCTATCACTCCTCTTTCCTATTAATTCAAGACAAGCATCACAAGCTGACGGATTTTCACTTAAAAAGTTGTAAATATTTAAATTATTTTCTAAATTTTTCCTTATAATCTCATTTTTTACATCATCACTCATAAATATTTCAATATCTGAAAAAAATCGACTTTCCTTAACTTCAAAATTATTTTTGTTTTCTAAAATTAAAAATATTTCTTTATATCCATTTTTAAACTTTCTTCTTGATATAAATTCTAATAATTCAAGATCAATAATTTTGAAATATAAAAATGAATCAGCATTCGACAAAACCTTATAAAGACCTTTGCACCTCATCAGATACTCCTTAAGAACATCCTTAGTAAGTCTACCCTTATAATAAAGATACCTTAGTATATGAACAATGACCTGTTCATCATATTTTGATAAAAGTGCCATTTTTTTAAAAAAAGGATAAATATTAGGTGAATCTAGCCTTTCCTTAAACGACTTAAGGAAGTCATTGAATATAGGATTCTGATAGTTGACAGTTGATTCATCTTTTGCCTTGATTTTATTATATTTAAAATAATATTTACCCATCCTTTGTGATATTGATCGTACAGGGATAGAATCTTCGTCAAAACCCTTATAAAAACCATTAACACACTCATTTCTTACTATGCTGTACTTATCAAAGCTTTTAATAGCAATTACATTGGTAGAAATAGGCTTTCCTAGTTCCATAAAGTAAAATCTATCATTTTCTATTTTATAAAGTAAATAATTTGAATTTTCATCATTTGAAGTTCTTAATATGATATTATTATCTTTATTTTCATAAGAATATTGAAATTGAATATTTTTTAAATTATTTAAGGTTTCAATTATGGGATCAGGTGACGAAGGGTTCATAAGAGAGAAAGTATAGAAGTTATCATAGTTATCATAGGGTATGTATGGAGATGATGATGTATATTTGGTATTTATGTTGATATTTGATGTAGAAATATCATCAGAATCATCAGATTCACTTTTATCAAAGTAAGTCTGAAATCTATCAATGTTGGTGCTTTGAGATGGTGTCATAATCTTATCATAAGTCATTATGTCACGTGTATAGTATTCGGAAGTCAATAATTTTTGCTTATAATCAATATCTGAACCAAAATCAGTAACATAACCCACGAAAACATCATTAAATTCATAAATGACTACTTCTCTATGTTCCTTTTGTTCATTTATGACTTTAAAAGTATAAATTTTATCATTTTCAAGGTCTCCTTTAAATATTGTTCTTTTATTATCAGTACTAAATAATATGCTAATTTTATTTTGAGATTCTAGTAAATAACTGTTGAATATTGGAGCATTATAGAAGATTTCTAATTTAGTAGTAAATCTAGCTATGATGTAACTACTCTTGAATTTATTTGGGTATTGATAAGTGAATGTAGGAGTGATGAACTTATTTCTGTCTAATATGCCATATAAGTAAGTTCTTTTGCTACCGAAAGTTATCATTCTTTAGCTTAAAAATTTTTATAAAATTTCTATATAATTTTGAAAGAGATTTGTTTTAGTTATGGCAAGATTATATATGCTAAGAATGTATAGCAGGTTTATTTATAATAGGATTAGTAATAATAATATAATATAGTATTATTATTTATGGTAGGGTTAGTTAGTCAAATTAGTTAGTCAGTCAAGTTAGTTAGTCAAGTTAGTTAGTCAGTTAGTCTAGTTAGTTAGTCAAGTTAGTTAGTCAGTCAAGTTAGTTAGTCAAGTCAGTTAGTCAAGTTAGTTAGTCAGTCAAGTCAGTTAGTCAAGTTAGTCATTCAAGTTAGTCATTCAAGTTAGTTAGTCAAGTTAGTCATTCAAGTTAGTTAGTCAATTTAGTCATTCAAGTTAGTCAAGTTAGTTAGTCAAGTTAGTTAGCCAAGTTAGTCATTCAAGTTAGTTAGCCAAGTTAGTCATTCAAGTTAGTTAGTCAAGTTAGTCATTCAAGTTAGTTAGTCAAGTTAGTCATTCAAGTTAGTTAGTCAAGTTAGTTAGTCAAGTTAGTCATTCAAGTTAGTTAGTCAAGTTAGTTAGTTAGTTAGTCAGTCAGTCAGGTTAGATATATTTGTAGTCTTTACTTCTACTATTTACTATTATATAACTAATTATATCATTTGATGGTATTCCCCTTATCAAATCAAATAAATATCATTGATACTTCATACTAAGATATAAAGGAGAAGGTTCTACTTTAGTTATATATAAATAAAATATAAAATAATTTATTTATTTGATCTAATTACAAAAATAATAAAAAATTCTCCTTTCCCCTTTAAAGGTATAAAAAAGAAAATTATTTAATTTTTATGTTCTTGTACCTTAGTGAAGCATCTGCAACCAGTGCATCAGCTGTTAACATTCCAAAACCATACTTTGCAGAGTCAAATACGTTTTTTGGTAAATTATTTTGTATAATTCCACTTGCTGCCCTTGTTTTTTCAATGGCTCCTTATGAAAAATATAAGGATTATCAACTAACAATTATGACATCAGTATTGGTTGGCTATGGCTTCTCATATTTGATAATAAGTTCACTTCCTATCATTGATTTGGTATTGACTGGTGTTACTGCTGTTATATGTGCTGAACCGAATATTAGAAGAAAGTTATCAAGTTTTACAGCAGGATTTGCAGCATCACTTGAATTTTTTATGATTTTTAAATCAGGAGGATATTTAAATTTTATATTTACGAATCTTATAATAGGAGCTATTATTATGTTTATAGGTATAACGAATGAAGAGTTGCACTTTGTTGTAGTTAAAGGATTTACACAGCCATTGTTGCTTATGGCAGGTATCAATTTGATTATTAGAACACCACTTAGCACTTTAATAACTGATGAACCAACTAGCTTTGCAACTGTATTGACTATTGTTGTGCCATTATTGTTGGTACTTTTCTTTGGATTAGCATTTATGAACAAAAAGGTTCAGGAGAAGGTTGATAAGTATACGAATGCAGAAGAAGAAGAATAAATGTAAGATTATTGTAAATATATTTATGTACAAATGTTTATATTATGACTATGATAGTGTGACGATGATAGTGTGACGACAACTAACCGACTATGATGACAACAACTGACCGACTATGATGACAACAACTGACCGACATGACCGACATGACCGACATGACCGACGATGACAACAACTGACCGACATGACCAACACGACCGACATGACCAACATGACCAACACGACCGACAATGACAACTGACCGATTATGACAACAACTGACCAACTATGACCGACACGACCGACTATGACAACAATTGACCGACTATGAACTTTAACATAAATTCAAATAAATCTTTTTATTGACCAAAAATAAATATCACCATCCTTAACATCAGCCAATAAAAATGTCTTATTGTTTGAATTACAAACTCTTTGATACAAAATTAGTTGAGAATAAGTTAAATTTGAATTATAGATCACTACACCATATTTAGAATGTACTTTAGATGGATGGTCTGTGTAAACTAAGTAATCTAAACCATATTTAATGCCATCATTGTAATAATAGTCATTCTCTTTTAGATATTCAAGAAATTTTATTTTCTTAGAGGATGTCATTATAAAAAAATTTACTAAATAATTTATAATAGTAAAAAATATTAAAAAAATGATAAATTAGTTTTTGGATGACAGTGTCGATAAATAGGTATTAAGATTTGTTAGTAGGTGATAAAGAGGTGATAAAAAGGTATTAAAATGTGATAAATAGTGTTAATTATCCATTAACAAGTGACAAAGAGATATTAAAAAGTATTAATTATCCATTAACAAGTAACAAAGAGATATTAAAAGTGTTAAGTATCCATTAACAAGTGACAAAGAGATATTAAAAGTGTTAAGTATCCATTATAAGGTATTAAAAGGTGATAAATGTGTTATGTATCCGTTAAGTAGCATAAATATCCATTAGTAGGTATTATTAACATTTATTTTATTTCAATAAATTATGATTAAAATTTCATACTTAAAATATATTATTTTTAACTAATTATTTTCTAATCTAAATCAATTAAACATGATAGAATGACAGTTATAACAATAATATCATTGTTACATCTTTATCATAACATAAAATACATAATTTTACTATTTTTATTGTAAATATAACACATTTTAAATATTTTATAATTTTTTTTATTGATCCATTTTTTACAAAATTACTATAAAAATAAATAAAAAAATTAAATTATGTTTTCATTTCTTAGTATTTTAAGATGTGTTATTGTAAAAAGTTCACGTGGTGAATTAGTAAATTTAGATTTATCTAATCCTTATTCTGAGATGGAACCTTTAGATACGTATATGGATGCTAGAGATAGGAATATTGATCGTTTGAGAAGAGCAAGAATATACAGGGAATTGTATGCGAATGAACCACCTTTGTACAAACCTAGGAGGCTTTATTAAATAAAAAAATTGAAAAAAAAATTTATTAAAATATATTAGACTAGACTGGACTAGACTGGACTAAACTGAACTAAACTGAACTAAAATAGACTAAACTGGACTAGACTAACAATATTGGACTGATAACCATGGTCTAACAATATTGGAATTATAACAGTGGTCTAACATATAATAGTAGACTAACTAACCTATTATATAAAAAATATATTATATTAACCATTATTAAAACTTACAATTTTAGAATAACAAACTTTGTTTCATATTCAATCACTTTCAAAACACCTTTAGTTTCATTTTTAAAAAAACATCTGAAAAAAAATCATGTTATTTAATTTTCTTATAAAAACACAAGCTGAAAGCATTTTAGAATATTTAAATGATGATTGCAACAATTCATGCATGGATTGCTATAAAATGGATATTCAAAATCAAGAACAAACTCAACATGAAAAAGAGCATAAATTTTTATTTAAGGATTATGAAAATATTTTAAATAACAACAAAATTACTGATGATGATAAATTTAATGTTATTAATTCAAAGCAAGTAAGATTAAATTCAAAACCTTTGAAAGCTAAAAAAAATGGAGCATTTTACACAACAATCAAAGAAACGGTTGAAAAAGTTTATAAAAATGAAGATGGTGAAAGAAGAGTGTCAATGTTTCCATCAACGAAACATGATCAAGTGATTGAGGTTCATCCTGATAGATGGGAACTCTTAAACAATTAAATTTGAAACAGATTTAAATATTTTTGTTTTAGATTTTTATGCTTTGGATGTTAATATTTATGCGTGCAGAAGAAAGTGATGATGTTGAAGTAACACCTAATAATTTGTTGTATCCTGGATCTAAGATTGATAATGTGGAAAAATATGACAAAGATAAGATGATAGTACCAAATATGTGAATTAAATTTAATATAAATTGAATAATTTTGATGTAATATAATATATAAAATATTATTTATGCAAATGCATTAAAATATATAAATTATCATGTATTTATCATTAAAAGATACAAATTATTATTTATGCAAATGCATTAAAATATATAAATTATCATGTATTTATATAATTTATTTTTTATATATAAGAATCTAACTTATTATATTTATGCAAATGCATTAAAATATACAAATTATCATGTATTTATCAGTAAAATATATAAATTATCATGTATTTCTCAGTAAAAGATACAAATTATTATGTATTTCTATAACTTATTATATTAAATTTTAAAACAATTATAAATAGTTTCTAAAGTCAAACTGATTGCATAAAAAAATATAAATTTTATTATGCATGTTACATTTAATAAATATTTTATGTTATAAATATAGTACAAGCTTTAGATACAGACAACATAATTATCGTAATGAACAAAATGATCCAATAAAAAATTTTAGAAGGTGGAGATGTGAAGTTGAAGATTTAAAAAGTTTATGTGAATAAATTATTGTTTGTATTAAGAGATGTTTGATATATTGACAGGTATGATTTCTATAATATTATACCCACTGGTTACAGAACAAATAATATGAATGAATTAGATTCCAACATAAGTTAAATATTGAAACATAATTTTAAATTTGATCAATACTAAATCAATTTAAAACATTTCATTATAAAAAAATTAACTTTATAATTTTTATGCTATTTCTTAATTTAATCAAAAGCAATGATTGTTGTATTTCAAATATAGAAACTTTTCTTACAGCTAATCCTAGTCCAATATTTACAACCACACCTAATAATAACACTAGAATATGTTATTGTGATTTACCTAATAGATCACAGATATTATTTTAATAAATAAAATTATATATATTTAATATATAAATATTATAGAAATTATATATATAAAATATTATATAGAAATTATAGAAAATTATATGTAAAATAATATATAAAATATTATATAGAAAATTATATATATAAAATATTATATAGAAATTATAGAAAATTATATATATAGAAATTATATATAAAATATATTATATAGAAATTATATATATAGTACACTATATAGAAATTATATATAAAAACATATATATAAAATATTATTATATAAAAATTATATAATTAAATTGCATTAATTTCCTATCATATAATTCTGACTTCTAATTCTTATGTTTTAAATTTATTTCTCAATATAAAAATTTCTAAAATATAAAATTTATGCATTTTATATTAAAAATATTTTCAATACCTTCAGATTTTTACATAGTTGATGATTTAAATTTAATAATGAGTAAAGAAGAAAATAATTGTTGTAAAGAATATTGTAAAGGCAATGTAAATGATAAGTGCTTTGATCTTCCTTTACTTCAATGCAACTGTACAAGACACATAAGTGATGATGAGAAAAAGAAAATTATTAATGATTTTAATAATCAGAATTTTTTACTGATTAAAAGTATTTTTAATCAAATCAAAAATATTTTATTTGATGAAAAACCAAAAACAATTAATGATGATTATGATGAAGAAGGAAGATTTAAATTACCAGTTTTAAGTAAAAAAGAAGGAAATTTATCAGAAAATAATTTTGAAAAGGAATTTGAGCATTATTTAGGAAAATAAATATTTATGTTAAATAATTATTAAATATAATATAGAAATGATTATTATGTGTATAATATTTTTATGCATATTATTATAGAATTGATTATTTATGTATTTAATATTTTTAATGCATAGTATTATAGAGATGATATTATTATGTGTATAATATTTTTATTAAATGATTATTGTGTATATAATATTTTTATGCATAGTATTTTTTATGCATAGTATTTGTATTATAGAGATGACTAGTCTCCATTTATAATATTTTTATTATATTTATGCATATTATTTTTTATTATATAGTATTTTTGCATAAATATTTATGCATTAATTTTTCATCATTTAGTTTCATAATTTTTATCAATCATGATCATAGTTTTATCTACCAATCAATCAAATTCTGATACATATCTCATACATAAATTTAAATTCAAATAATCTAACAATTCAATGTTCATTTTGAATTTATTAAAAATTCATAGTTACAATCTTATGTATGACTTGGTTAGGGATGAGTTGGAAAGAGGTGAAATATTAGAAAGAGAAGAATTGATGAAGGAAGCTGAAATAAAACGTTTAAGAAGGTATAACAATGATATAAATGATATAATATATGACTATAATCCATATAAGTTGATGAATTCAACATATGTAAGAGATTTTAGATTTTAAATAAATTATTAGTTAATATTGGTTAGGTTAGATCAGATCAGTGATGGTTAGACATGCTCAGATTAAGTTAGATTAGGTCAATCATGGTCAGTGGTGGTTAGACATGGTCAGTCACGTCAGATGATCAGATGGTTAAATAGTAAAAGATTAATCAGACAGTAAAAGATTAGTCAGAGAGTCATAACGTTACTTATTTTATTTATTAAATTTCTATCATTTACATTACAGCTAATACGATTGTTTCATATTATAAATATATTGATTTATATTTTTTTATGCAAATATTTATTAATTTTATTTATGCAAATTATATTGATTATAAAGGTGAAGAATCTCCAACTAAACCAGGATTAAGAGAATGGCCTAGTTATAACATTGAAAGTATGTACGATGGACATCATATTGATGATTCTCCTAATTTAAATTTTTTTCCAGATGAAATAGATGATGATGAATATTTTTAATAAAGTAATTTTAGTTAGTTATGTTAGTTAGTCAGGTTAGTTAGTTATGTTAGCTAGTCAGGTTAGTTAGTCAGGTTAGTTAGTCAGGTTAGTTAGTCATGGTTAGTTAGTCAGGTTAGTTAGTCAGGTTAGTTAGTCAAGTTAGTTAGTCAAGTTAGTTAGTCATGGTTAGTTAGTCAGGTTAGTTAGTCAGGTTAGTTAGTCAGGTTAGTTAGTTAGGTTAGTTAGTCAGGTTAGTTAGTCAAGTTAGTTAGTCAGGTTAGTTAGTCAAGTTAGTTAGTCAGGTTAGTTAGTCAAGTTAGTTAGTCAGGTTAGTATATAAAAATGTTATATTTATAATAAATCATCAAATTCAATTCTCATTTTATATTAAATTTATCAAAAGTAAAACAATTTTGTGATTTTGTTTCATATTAAAAATTTAAATATTGAACATAAACAAAAACAACATGAATTTTTCTAGTTTCAAGGATTACTTTACAAATTTACTTTATGCATCACCTGGGGTTTACACTAATATTGATTCTAATATTGATATACAACCACATTCTCATCTTGAAGGTGTTGGAGTCAATGGAAGTAAGCCTGGATACACAAATATGGAGGATTGTGTATTATTAGATTAAATTATAGTTATTTTTATATTATTATACTAAATTTTATTATCTTGACAATGTGACCATGATAGTGTGACTATGACCGTGTGACCATGTCTGATGGTGTGACTATGATGGTGTGACTATGATAGTGTAACCATGTGACTATGTCTGATTATGTGACCATGTGATTATGTCTGATTATGTGATTATATGATTATGTGTGATTATGCCTGATTATGTGATTATGCCTGACCCGATCTAACAAAGTTTATTAATTATTTCAACATAATTAACTTTTTAAATTCTATATCAAAATTTCCAATTTACTCCCTCCAAATTTTATCCCAATGGCTAGATCTGCACACACAGCAAGAAAAATAGCTTTAAGAAAGAAAAAGAGTCTAGAAACAGCTGAGCCAGTCGGTAAAAGTAAAGTAGTGAAGGTTCCAGCCATAAAACAAGGTAAAACAGTACTTAAGAAGACTAAAAATGCTAGTATTGCACTTAAAGAGGTAAAATTCTTCCAAAAAAATAATACAATTTTGGTTGTAGCAAGAGCATCAATTGTGAGAATATTAAGAAAAATATTAGTTGAATTGGTGTCAGTAGGAACACCTCTTAGGATGTCAAAGAGTGTGGTTAGTATTTTGCATGAATGCCTAGAACAGATGATTGTAACTTTATTTGAGCTTGCACTTTTATGTACTAGACATGCTAAGAGAGCAACAATATTTCCATCTGATATTAGATTAGTTATGAATATTTTACATGGAGGGACTATTTTAGGAAAATTATGTGACAGTTTAAATGAATTAAAAGAATTTTAAAAAATTTTAAAAATAGAGAAATATAGAGAAATATTAACAAATATAAACAGATATAGAGAAATATAATATTTATGCAATAGTAATAATTTTTTATAATATTTATGCAATAGTAATGTTTATGCATTAGTAATATTTTACATAATATTTATGCATTATTAATATCTTTTTATAATATTTTTTATATAAAATTTTTTCTTAAAAATTATCCCAAGATGAGAATAGAAAAATGTTACATGTGCTCTGGCAATATTTATCCTGGCTTTGGTACAACTTACGTAAGAACTGATTCAACTACATTTAGATTCTGTAGATCTAAATGCATAAGATTATATAAAAGAAGACTTGATCCTAGAAAGCTTAGATGGACTAGAATTTCTAGACTGGTTAGAGGTAAAATGCTTAACAATGGTAAAATATTCAATTTTGAAAAGAGAAAGAATGAAATTACTGCATTAAATCAAGAAATCGTTGATAAAGTAACTAATTTAATACCAAAGATCAATGAAGTTAAGTCTATGCAAGAAGATACATTTGTTAAGAATAGAATATTAAGTGGACAAGAGAAATGTAAAGAAAATGATATTAACATCATTAAAACACATAAAAGACTTATTGATAGACATTACAAGATTGAAGAAAGCACTGATGGTGTTTCAGTTATTAATAAGAAGAAGGAGCGACAGGTTGAATATAATTGAAAATTATTAAATTCGTATTTATTTATGTTATTTTTGTTAGTGATGGTGGTCATGTCAGTCTTAGTCATGGTTAGTGATGGTCGGTAGTGATCATGTCGGTCATAGTCATGGTTAGTGTGGTCATAGTCAGTCATAGTCGGTTATAGTCATGCCAATCATTGTCATGTCAGTCCTAGTCGTGATCATTGTCATGTCAGTCCTAGTCGGTAATAGTCATGTCAGTCCTAGTCGGTAATAGTCATGTCAGTCCTAGTCGGTAATAGTCATGTCAGTCCTAGTCGCGATCAGCAATGGTCATAGTCAATCCTAGTCATAGTCAATCCTAGTCATAGTCAGGTCATAGTCATGGTCAGGTAAGTCAAATAACCAAGTAATCATACCAGATATGTTAAAAATAACGGCCCATATTCAAGACTAGCCAACATTATCATAAATATAAAATTTTATATAAAATATTTTTATTCATAATTTTTACTTATCAAAATAAAATAACTTAAATTTTATAAATTTGACCATCTTTAGTAAATAAATAAGGATGTTTACAATCAATAACATCATTTATCTCTTCATTAATTAATTTTTTCTTATCATAATTCATAGTAAAGCTTTGTGTTGATATTTCAAATTCTTCACAAATTTCAAATTTTTTATTTATAAAATAAATAAAATTTTTATTTTCAAACTTTACATCTCTACAGAAGTGAAAATTATGATTAACAACATTAATAGGCTTAATAGTGGTATCATGTACATGTAATAAGGTAAATTTATCAGGAAATACCAATACTACATTTGTATAAAAGCCATCAGCACATACAACAACAGAATCAAACACTTTTCTAGCTTTAATAGCTGAATTTGATCTTGAATTAGGCTTAATATGATAAATTATAGTTTTAGATTTATAATCTGTAAATATTATAATTAAATAATTATTTATCATTCTTAAACATTTAAGAATTTTAAAACCATTTTCTTTTATGTAAGTAACTTGTTTTTTAGAATTTATTATTTTTATGCATTGATTTTCCAATAAATAAATTTTTGAATTTTTATTGAAATAAATAATTTTGTTTTTATGCATTGATTTATTTTCAATAAATAATAATTTATCTAATTTATGACATGTAACAAAGTTAGTTGTTGCATAAATTAAATTTTGATAAACAAAAATATTTTTAAATTTTATATCAATTTCATATAAACAAGAATTATTTAAATAATAGCATTTGTCAATACAAATTATTATAAAACTATCTTTTAAAGGATAAACGTTTATAATGTAAGATTTACATTCATATTTAGAATCATTAATATAAAAATTATTGCTTAAATAATAATAATTATATGATTGATCTATTTGATTGACATATGATTGATTCATTTGATTGACATATGATTGATTCATTTGACTGATATATGATTGATCCATTTGACTGATAGATGATTGTTTGACATCTGATAATGTATCAATATTAACAATATCAATACCATTCTCTAATATAATTCTCTTTCTTCTATTCTTTATATCAACACCATACAAAACATCATCTTCAACATATGCAGTATGTATTTCAAAATCAATTTCATAATATTTCTTATTTAAAATATCAAAATAAAATGGCTTATCACTAAAAATTATGCAATTCAAACCTAAACACACCATTTTATAAACTTTCATACTCAAATAACTAACTTTATCACCATCAAACATATAAAGTTTAGTATTTGAATAAAATATTGAATTTTTATTAAAAGTATAAAAATCAATAATTTTTTCAAAACTCTTTCCATTAACCTTTGAATTATCATCATATGTTAATATTTCAATATTATAACCTATAAAATAACTTTCTTCATTACCATCACCCTTAATACTTAACACCTCTGTCTTATATACTTGATCTAACACATAATGAC
This sequence comes from Agmasoma carcini (nom. nud.), assembly GCA_029232285.1. Lineage (NCBI taxonomy): Eukaryota > Fungi > Microsporidia > Thelohaniidae > Agmasoma > Agmasoma carcini (nom. nud.). The sequence goes on along the minus strand of JAOXFI010000033.1, from coordinate 2,093 downwards.
ACTTATTATAACACCAAGACACACTATTACCCTTCAATACCACATCTTTAAACTCTGATACTATCGTTTCTCTTAATAAAATATCAATTTTATATTTTTCAATATTAATATCAAACTTAAATATAACAAATTCAGTCTCACTACTTAAATAAAAATTAGTTCCATCAAATTCAACACATCTAAGTACATCAAATTGATAAATTGGCACAATTTTATTCTCACCATAATGATAATAAATAACTTCACCATCCTCAGCAAATAATAATACAAATTCTTTAAATTCAAAAAAATTATGAATTTTGAAATTTCCAAAAATATTTTTTTTAGATTTTTCACCTAAAACAAACATTAAAGAATCATCAAGAACATGAATTTTATCTTTAAACGTAAATAAATAACAACCAAATGGAATATCTTTCTTAGAAAATGATACTTCATGGCTAACACTCAATCCCTTCTTTCTTCTATCAATACGATCAATGTATGTCAACTTAAGAGACACCAAATAGGTTTGACTAAAAGACTTGGCTATTGTTAAGATTTTATCTTCATAAGCTATTAAAGAATTATATTTGTAAAAGTTCGAATCTCGTGATGGAATAAGTTCTAAGATTTTCGTTTTGATTGCAACTCTTTTCAATTTATTTACATCAATCATAAAAATCATGGATTTAACATTCAAAACCTTTTTAATATCAATAAATGGAATCTCAAAATATAAAATTTTAAGTTCTTTATCATTATAAAAGCAATATTCTTTTTCATTCATCAAAATCAGTCTTTTTTCATATACAACCATTTTTTTGACAAAAAGTGGTACAGAAACAATAAAATTTGTGTTATCAGAACCAAAAGGGGTGTTAAAGTTATTATAATCATTGTTTTTATCAATATAAGCATTGTTTTTAGACTTATCATTGTTAAAATCATCAGATTTAAGCTTTTGATCACTAAAAATATTATTTTTATAATTATCATCGTTAAAATTAAGATTTTGATCATTTGAAGTATTAATATTAGACTTTTCAAGCCTTTGATCAGTAAAAACATTATTTTTAGACTTATCAATATCAAGTTTTTGATCACTAGAGAAGTCAAAATTATCACATATACGTTTTTGACCTGTAAAAGCATCAATTCTAGACTTATTAATACCAAATTCAAGTCTTTCACCTTTAGAAATAACAATTTGACCTTTATAAAGCACCATATCAAATATTTTGTCACTATCTCTTATTTTTGAAGGCATGGAAAATTTTTAATATTTTTTTTAAAAAATTATTTTGAAACATTTGAATTTATTTAACACTTTTTTGATTCATCATTACACTTATGATTGTTAATATCAGTGTTTAATACCTTTTCCTTACACCTTGGCTCATCATTACACTTATGGTTGCTAATATTAGTGCTTAATACCTTTTCTTTACCTCTTGGCTCATCATCACTCTTAGGAATGTAATTAATATCAGTGCTTAAGACTGTTCCTTTACTTTCAGTAAAACTCTTGTCCATAGCTTTCCTAGTATCAAGATCACCCTCTTTATATACTTTTTTAAGAAGAGAAACCAAATCATCACCAAATTCTTCCTTTTCTTCAATATAAAGTGATCTTTCTTCTATAGGAAGATCAATTGTACCATTTACAGTTCCCCAATGAATTTTTTCAATTTTTGTAGCTGAAATTGATAATAGAAGATTTATTTTCATATATTTTATGTCTTTTACTGGTTTAAAGAGTTCTATATCCAAATCTTGAACTTTAATAGTGGTTGGAGTGCTTAGTTGTGGTACAGGCTTTGTTTTAAAAGAGTTATATGGAATTTCTACCATTATATATTCTTCTGTCTCTGCAAAATTTACTTTGACCATTGAGGAAAAAAAATAAACAAAATTAGACAATTCAAATGATTAAAAAATATTTCAAGATATAAATAAATTTAATCATATTCAAGCTAAGGAAGGTAATTTATTATGAATTGATCAATTATATTGAAAAAATTATATACTTATATATTTATATTATTATACTTATATTATATTATTATACTTATATTTATATACTACTATAATTTTATACTTATATTTGTATA